>JAAAKG020106352.1:0-15649 GCA_010014905.2 Druon quercuslanigerum | reverse complement strand
GAATTCCATGAATTCTGTGAATTCCATGAATTCTGTGAATTCCATGAATTCTGTGAATTCCATGAATTCTGTGAATTACATGAATTCTGTGAATTACATGAATTCTGTGAATTACATGAATTCTGTGAATTGCATTAATTCTGTGAATTCCATGAATTCTGTGAATTACATGAATTCTGTAAGTTACATGAATTCTATGAATTACATGAATTCTGTGAATTACATGAATTCTATGAATTACATGAATTCTGTGAATTACATGAATTCTTTGAATTCCATGAATTCCATGAATTCTGTGAATTCGATGAATTCTGTGAATTCCATGAATGCCGTGAATTTTTTAATTAAAATCATGAATGTTTAACCAAACAGTGTAATTTCCAAAGTAATTGATTTATTAAGAAAAAAATGAATTTTTAACCAAATATTTTAATATTAAACTAAGAGACATTTTAATTAAGACTAAGTTACATTTTCAGTTAAAAAATTATTTAAATAATGTCTTCTACAAAATACTTACATTTTTAACCACAGAGATTAATTGTTAACTAAAAGTATAAATATTCGAATAAAAACAATGAATTTTTAACAAAATAGTTGTACTTTCGATCAAATAGTTGAATTTTCTAAAAATCAATTGAATTTTTAATCCAAAAATGTGCATACATTTTTTATAAAATATTCTAATTTTGAACTAAGAGACTGAAATAGTTAAATTTTCTGGTAAAGAATTGGTTTGCAATCAAAAAGCGCACTTTCAATAAAATAGTTACATTTACAACCAAAGAAATTAATTGACAATTAAAGTTATGAATCTAATATTTAAAAAAAGGAATTTTTAACAAAATAGATCACCTTTCAACCAAATAGTTGAATTTGCTACTAATAATATTATAATAATATAAAAAATAATAAATATATAATAAAAAAATAAAGAATAAAAAATATTAATGTAATAATAATAATATTGTTGAATTTTCGATCCACCAATTGAATTTTATTTGCGAAAATAAAAGTTTTTAAAGAAAATACCTGAATCCTCTACTGAACAGAATAATTTTCAACCAAAACTTGACATGTATATAATAAAATTAATTTACTATAAAAATACGAATTATAAATAGTTAAATAAATTGTTAACTAAAATTATTATTCTTTTACCAAAAAATTAGTTTTCAACAAAATAGTTCAACTTTTGACCAAATAATTGCATGTTTCGACAAATCGTCGATTTTTGTGTCAACCAATTGAATTTTTAACCCCAAAATGTAAATTTTCAACAAAATACTTAAAAAAAAAACATAAATTTTTAAACCCAATATTCCGATTTTGTACCAAGAGAATGGAATACTTAAATTTTCATTTAAAAAATTATTGAAACATTTTTAAAAATGTGCAACAAAATACTAAAACTTTTTACCAAAATAAAATATTTTTAACCAAATAGTTGAATTTGCTACTAAGTTATTGAATTTTCTGTCTACGAATTGAATTTTAGACCCGAAAATGTGAATTTTTAACCAAAAAGTTAATGTTTAGCCAAAACAGATTAATTTAATTAATATCTAATATTCCAAACAAAAAAATAAATTTTTATTTAAAGTTATGAATCATTAACTAAAAAATTGAAGTTTTAACTAAATAGTTGAAGTTGCTACGAAATTGTTTAAACTGTTAAAAAAAAAACAGAAATTCTTAACCAAAAATATTTGGCATCTTGCATTGGCTTCTATTAATTTAGTTTGCATTCAAGTTGAAAAATAAAAAAATAAAATAATAATTAATTTGTTCACAAATAAATAACTTAGAAAAATGATTAAAAATTGATTGTGCTTACATTCTGTAATCGCGATCCTTATTGTTTACGAATGAAGTATACTAACTTATGGAAAATTTTGTGAATGCTGAATATTGTAAAAAATGTTTGATCAGCGAATAAGTAAACAGTCATTATCTCATTCGTCATTCTAAATTAATTTTCTAATCTGTACTGCGATCTAAATAAAAAGGACGCCACTAAAAAACAATCATAAAAATTAATTAATTAATTGATTAATCAATCAATTAATTATTTATTTATTTAATTAATTAACTAATTAGTTGAATTTTGAACTAATTACATACATTTTGAATCTTTGAGACTTTAAGACAAACAGAAAAAATTTCTAAGATAAATTTGAATTTTTAAACAAAAAATTAAATTTTAAAACAAAATAAATTAATTTTGAACTAAGGAGATTAATTTTTTTACAAAAAAAACGGATTTTCATCAAATTATATAATCTTTTAACCATATAGTTGAATTTCGATAATAAAAATAATGTTTTATTGACATAATTTTATTATGCTAATAAAATTTATTAAAATTTCAAAACAAATAGTAAATTGAAAACAATATTTTATCATTAATAAATTGCAAGTAATTTTAGAAGAATAAATTCTTTAGAAAAAAATTTTTCTTTAAAACAGTTAATTTTTTAACCAAGTAATTAAATGTTAACTTAAAAAGATTTATATTTAACAACAAAATTTTTTTATCAAAGTAGTTTATTTTTCGAGCAAAGAGATAAATTGGCTACTGAATTAATAATTAAACGTAATAGTTGCTACTTTAACTAAAAAAAATTAAATCAAATTAGAACCAGTTGAATTTAACAAAAAAAATTTTTTGTCAATTTGTTTGTAAACACTTGATTTTTTTACATAACTCTTAAATTTTCGAGACGAAGATCCGAATTTTCTACAAAAAAAGTTAAACTTTCGACCGAGAAATGACACTTTCAAAAACAAAAAAATAAATTTTTAAGAAAAAAAATTGATTAAAGTCGCTTTATCTTCAAACAAATAGATTTAATTTTAGATAGATAGATTTTTAAAATAGAAAATTTATTTTTAAGAAAGCTGTTCAATTTTTAGCCAATGATTTGAATTTTCAAACTAAAAGGATTTATTTTTAATCAAAAATGTAATAATTGTTTTGTCAACTAAAAAATTTTGATTTTAAATTTAAACCAGTTGAATTTAAATAAATAAAACTTAATTTTCTATAAAATAGATAAATAAAAAAAATATTTAGTTAAATTTTCAAATAAAAAAATTAAATTTTCAAACCGATAATGTGAGTTTTTAACATAATAGGTAATTCTTAATCACACAGTTGCATTTTAAATTACAAAAATTTTAATTTCGACAAAAAGATCACTTTTTAACAAAATTGTCGCATTTTGAACAAAATAATGAAATTTTAAAGTGAATAATACCTTTTTTATCAAAAAAAGAAAATCCTAAACCGTAATTTAATAATACACTTTTTATTTATAAAATTAAATTTGAATTTTGATAATTTATTTACTAAATAATAATAGTTTAAGCAAATATTGAAGCTTATTTTTAATACTTTTCAAATAATGAGTTAGAAAACTATAAATTATACCCAACAATAATATCTGGCAACAGTTTGTTTAACAAAGTTATTATATTATTATCATATTTAAAAATCAATTAATTTCTTGACAAAAATGCAAAACATACAAAAATGTAATCTGCAATCGGAATTTCAAGTTAACAAACCTAATTTTCCTTATTTCTTATCATTTTTAAGAAATATCAACGAATGAGAAAAAGTATTTTTAATTTGAATAATTTCGAATGAAAAATAATTATACGACTCTTGAAAATGTTTATAAAAATACACAGATATATCATTATATTTACCAATATAATTGAAGAAAACCGCTAATTGTAAAGTGCAGAATGTGGTACCAATTATTTTCTTCATTGTCTTATCGCCAACAGAAACTGACTTATGCGACAATTTGTTTAAGCACTGTATCTATTAAATATTGTACAAGATGATTATTTAATGCTGCAATAAAGGGTGCAATAAAGAATGTAAAATAGTGTCATAAAGTTTTAATAAGAAAAAAATCCATCTTTATCTAGCTGCCATCATGCAAGATGAGGTAATATCAAAAAGATACGATTCCGAAAGTCTGTCACTCAATCTATACAAATAATTTTTTTGACCTTCTGGTTTCTAAAATAATAAAAGAAAACAAGTTGAATAAAATTCAGAAGAATTTTTAAATGAATAAAATGGGTGTCAGAAATCTATAGATGGAATAGGAACCTGGGAGACAAATTTCTGATTTAGACAAACAACAAACAACAAATTTAAACTGTCATGGCTAACATCGTTATCTACCATTATAAACTCTATGCTTCATAATATTTTCAGTCTATAAGAGTACAACTCCCATCCTTGCGATATACTTCTGATGCTTAGGACATCCAACTCCTTTTGTTAGCACATCGGGCAATCAACTTTCCGGATGGTAGATAACTCTCCTTGATGTTTCGGTCTTCTAAGATATCACGTACAAGATTATGAATAATCTGCGCTCCTTGATAGTGATTCCTGTACAAACCTTTTTCAGAAATCTTCCCCTTTGCTATTTCTCATGTTGACTAATTCTGTAATTTTATTTTCCTTCATTGCTTTACAAAGTAGCTTCTTGCTTCCTTCAAACTCGTTTTCTGTTTTCTTCTCTTCTTCTGCTCTAATTTTATCTTTACTTTATTTAATTAATCACTTAAGTATCCTCTTTTTGCGTCTGTAATCATTTATGCGTCTATTTCTTTCCTCATCGCTAAGACCTGTCATGTTCAAAGTTCTCACGTACGCTTCTTTCTTTGTTTTTTGGGCAGCTTCAATTTCATCATTCCACCATGCATCACCAGACATTCTTCCTACAACCGCAGTACCACACACTTCGATCGCACATCTAACAATGATATCCCGAAACATAGACCGTACGCCTTCTATATCCTTATTTCGTACAAGCGCCTCACAAATTGCCATACCTATGGTTTCGATGATCTCATTTTGCAAATCTATTTGCACATCCGGTTTCTGTAAGTTCTCAATTTTGATTCGCGTTTTATTTGCTTGGTTCTCTTTTTTCTCCATCTCCACCTTTGTATCATTGAGTAGCTCTCTTAGTTTCTCATCCGCAACAACAAAGTCAATTATACTGTGGCTATTTCCTTTATACCAGGTGCACATGTGAATAATTTTATGCCTATACGCTTCTTTCTTTGTTTTTTGAGAAGCCCCAATTTCATCATTCCACCATGCATCACCAGACATTCTTCCTACAACCGCAGTACCACACACTTCGATCGCACACCTAGCACTGTTAAAGAAATGGTGTCAAAGTGAAGTGAAAAGTAACACCGCCGCGGGGTGTTAAAAAAAAACACCAAACGGAGGGTTTAAAAAAACACTGAGTCGTGGTGAAAGTGCACGGTGTTAAACAATTGTGTCAAAGGCACACCATAATTAAAGTATGTGTTCATTGAATTAATATTAGTCTGAAAGATCAAAAAGCGAAATTAAATGGTAACAATAAAAAATATATAAATAATTTTTGAGAACATGAAAAAACATGTTTGAAGTAATTTACTCGTACTTGTCTTTCTAATTGTTTGTTAGGAAATGTCAAATCGCACAATTATGATCCTAATAAAATTAATTAAAATTTCAAAAAAAATAGTAAATTGAGAAAAATATTTTTTCATTAACAAACTGTAAGTAACTTTAAAAGAATAAATTCTTTAAGGAAACTTAAGAAAAAAAGCAAAACTAACTAAATTAGGCAAACATGAGAAAAAAAATTTTAAGGTTAAAATTGTCTTTTGAACAATAAAGTTTTACAATTTTTTGTTTTTTCCATTTCAAGTAAAAGTTGCAATTGATGTTATTGCATTCTAATGTTCCAAGACTGATGTTATTCCTCAAAAAATTTTTACAACTCGTGTGGTTTTCTTAATAACAGTTTGTTATTAATGAATTGAAAATTTATTATTCAGATAAACAATTTTTCCTTTATTTTTAAATTCAATAATAACAAACCAAACAGAATCGTAGATAACTCTTCTTGATGTTTCGGTCTTCTAAGATATCACGGACAAGATTATGAATGATCTGGGCTCCTTGATAGTCATTCCTGCACAATCATTTTTCAGAAATCTTCCCCTTTGCTATTTCTCATGCTGACAAATTCTGTACTTTTATTAATATGATGCTAATAAAATTAATTAAAATTTTAAAAAAAATAGTAAATTGAGAAAAATATTTTTTCATTAACAAATTGTAAGTAACTTTAAAAGAATAAATTCTTTAAGGAAACTTAAGAAAAAAAGCAAAACTAACTAAATTAGGCAAACATGAGAAAAAATATTTCAGGTTAAAATTGTCTTTTGAACAATAAAGTTTTAAAGTTTTTTGTTTTTTTTTTTCCATTTTAAGTAAAAGTTGCAATTGATGGTATTTAATTCTAATGTTTCAAGACTGATAATATTCCTCGAAAATTTTTTACAACTTGTGTGGTTTTCTTAATAACAGTTTGTTATTAATAAGCTAAAAATTTACTATTTAGATAAACATTTTTTCTTTAATTTTAAATTCAGTAATAAAAAACCAAACAGAATCGTAGAAAACGTTTCAAGGGACACATTAAAATCATCTTTGGATCATTAGACCAAAAACGGAAGTAAAAACACCAGATTTTAAATAGTTACCGTTAAATAAAATATTTTAACCTAAAATATATTTTTTTTAGGTATAAATAAAAATAAATAACTAAATTAGATCATTTGAAGATTTTTAAAACTAACTAAACAAACGTGTGCGCGCGCTTACATTTATTTTCACTTTTGTCATTTACCCAATTTTCGAATAACTATTTATTTGTTAAAATTTGTTACCTGTTAAGTTTTCGCTAAATTAAAATCTAAAACAATTTATTTAAATAATCCATGTAACGCAGAATTTACTTTTACTACGAATAATATTAAAGAGCGAGATATCATTCGAAGATTTTATTTTTTTTATATCATTTTAGATTTTAGTGAAGTTTGATATTGTTAAAAAAATTAATCAGTTGGCGATTAATTAATCAGTTTACAATATAAAATCATCAAACAACTATTTTCATTGGTACATTAAAATAATTTTTACTTAATATTTTTGTAAAAATTAGAAATAATAATAAAAATTTTAATTAATTTTAGAAAATTTAAAATATATTTATGAAAATTAAACTCATATACTCATTACACAACATCACACGACCTTCCAAAAAGTATATAATTGAATTAAAGTTATTTCAGAAGTAAATAAACTTTTATTGTACAAATTTATTTTGGTTAATTGAACTCAATCTGTACGTAATTTAATATTGTAAATAAAATTATTCAGCTGATAATTAATTAACGACTTAATGTTGACAAATTCTGTACTGTTATTTCCCTTCATTGCTTTATAAAGCAGTTTCTTGTTTTCTTCGAAGTCGTTCTGTATTTTCTTCTCTTCTTCTGCTCTAATATTATCTTTACTTTCTTTAATTAATCGCTTGAGTATCCTCTTTTTACGTCTGTAATCATTTATACGTCTATTTCTTTCCTCATCGCTAAGACCTGTCATATTCAAAGTTCTCCTGTACGCTTCTTTCTTTGTTTTTTGGACAGCCGCAATTTCATCGTTCCACCATGCATCACCAGACATTCTTCCTACAACCGCAGTACCACACACTTCGATCGCACAGGTAACAATGATATCCCGGAACATAGTCCATGCGCCTTCTATATCTTTATTTCCTATAAGCGCCTCCGAAGTTGCCTAGAACTCTTTCTGTATCCTGATTTTGGATAACGACCCATCCATTCATGTCTCCTAGCAGAATTATTCTTTCACCATGATCGCAAATATTTATCGTATCATTTAAAGTGTCCCAGACGGCGTCTTTTACTTCTGTGGGATCACTATCAGCTGGCGCGGAACATTCAATAATAAATAATCTTCAGATTCCTACTTTCATTCTAGCCTGCAACAATCTGGGAGATACAAAATCATGATCTCCGAGATGCTGCTTCGCTCTTTCATTCAAAATCAGATCTACTCCTTGCCTTAGATGTGTTTCTCTATCTACTTCGGACCTTTCCGAGGCTATTTTATTGTTTGCATGATTCATTATTTAGATTATACGCCCAACTACCTTTATGCAATAAGTTTATTTTGCAAGTCGAAATCATGTCCAAGTTAAGTAGCAATTCATCATATGGCGGAAATTGTAGTTATAACGTTCGTCCCACCAAACTTCAGTTAATAAGGAAGGGTTAGGGGGGGGGGGGGTTGAACCGAGAGAATCGTCTTGGGTTGATTTTTTTATACTGAGAAGTGGATTTTAAATATTTTAGGGAATTTTATGAGATACCGAGGCATTTTCATTATCTTAAAAAAATTTTCAAGGAATGTAAAATATTTTAACGAATTTTGAAAGATTTCAAGCAATATTGAATTGATTACAATTCTTTTCAGGGATTTCAAAGGATTATAACTATTTATGATATGTTCAAAGATTCCAATGCATTTTAAAGAGCTCCACAGAGTTTCAAGGGATTTGAAATATTGTAGGGAATTTTTGAAGATTCCAAGGCATTTTCAAGAGCTTTAAAGAGTTGGAAGGGATTTTAAATAGTTTCAGGAATTAAAAAAAATTCCAATGAATTTTTCCTTGATTTTAATTATTTGAAGGGATTCCAAAGGATTATAAATATTTTTGGGAATTTTAAAAGATTCAAAAGAATTTTTAATGAATTCCAATTCTTGAAAAGGGTTCGAAAAATTAAAAAATATTGTGGTGTACTTTAAAAGATTCCAAAGCATTTTCAAGAGTTTTAATGAGTTTCAAGGTAAAATATTTAAAGGAATTTCAAAATATTTAGTGCAATTTTTCTTTGATTCTAATTCTTGAAAGGAATTCCAAACAATTATGAATATTTTAGAGCATTTTTAAATATTTCATGGTATTTTGAAGGGTTTTAAAGAGTTTGAAGGGGTTTAAATATTTTAGGGCATTTTTGAAGAGTCCAAGGAATTTTTTATTTATTTTGATTATTTGAAGGGATTTCAAAGGATTAGAAATATTTGAAGAAATTTAAAAAGATTCCGTGGAATTTTTCATTGATTCCATTTCTTTAAAAGTATTTCAAAGGATTATTAATATTTTAGGGAATTTTTAAAGATTACACGGCATTTTCAAGAGCTTTGAAATATTTTAGGGAATTTTTAAAGATTCCAAGTAATTGATCATTTACTTAAATTATCTGAAGGGATTTCAAAGAATTAGAAATATTTTCTGGAATTTTAAAAGATTCCAAGGAATTTTTAATTTATTTTAAATATTTCAAAGGATTTTAAATTATTAGAAATATTTGAGGAAATTTCAAAAGATTCCGTGGAATTTTACATTGATTCCATTTCTTTAAATTTTTATTGAATTCCAATTCTTTAAAAGGGTTCGAAAGGATTAAAAAATATTGTGATGTACTTTAAAAGATTCCAAAGCATTTTCAAGAGTTTTAATGAGTTTCAAGGTAAAATATTTAAAGGAATTTCAAAATATTTAGTGCAATTTTTCTTTGATTCTAATTCTTGAAAGGAATTCCAAACAATTATGAATATTTTAGAGCATTTTAAATATTCCAAGGAATTTTTCATTTATTTCAACTATTTGAAGAAATTTCAAAGGATTAAAAATATTTTCTGGAATTTTAAAAGATTGCAAGGAATTTTTAATTTATTTTAAATATTTCAAAGGATTTCAAATTATTAGAAATATTTGAGGAAATTTCAAAAGATTCCGTGGAATTTTACATTGACTCCATTTCTTTAAATTTTTATTGAATTCTCATTCTTTAAAAGGGTTCGAAAGGATTAAAAAATATTGTGATGTACTTTAAAAGACTCCAAAGCATTTTCAAGGGTTTTAATGAGTTTCAAGGTAAAATATTTAAAGGAATTTCAAAATATTCAGTGCAATTTTTCTTTGATTCTAATTCTTGAAAGGAATTCCAAACAATTATGAATATTTTAGAGCATTTTAAATATTCCAAGGAATTTTTCATTTATTTCAACTATTTGAAGAAATTTCAAAGGATTAAAAATATTTTCTGGAATTTTAAAAGATTGCAAGGAATTTTTAATTTATTTTAAATATTTCAAAGGATTTTAAATTATTAGAAATATTTGAAGAAATTTCAAAAGATTCCGTGGAATTTTACATTGATTCCATTTCTTTAAAGGAATTCCAAACGATTATAAATATTTGAGGGTATTTTTTAATTTTTCATAGCATTTTTAATAGCTTTGAAGAATTTCAAGGGGTTTAAAATATTTTAGAGCATTTTAAATATTCCAAGGAATTTTTCATTTATTTCAACTATTTGAAGAAATTTCAAAGGATTAGAAATATTTTCTGGAATTTTAAAAGATTCCAAGGAATTTTTAATTTATTTTAAATATTTCAAAGGATTTCAAATTCTTAGAAATATTTGAAGAAATTTCAAAAGATTCCGTGGAATTTTACATTAATTCCATTTCTTTAAAAAGGAATTCCAAACAATTTTAAATATTTTAGGGTATTTTTAAAGATTCCAAGGAATTGTTCATTTACTTCAATTATTTGAAGGAATTTCAAAAGATCATAAATATTTTCTGGAATTTTAAAAGATTCCAAGGAATTTTTCATTTATTTCAGTTATTTGAAAGGATTTTAAATAATTATAAATAGTTTAAGGAATTTTAAAAGATCTGGTAAAAATTTTACATTGATTCCAACTTTTTAAAGGAATTCCAAGGGATTATAAATATTTTAAGCTATTTTTAAATTTTCTATGGCATTTTCAAGAGCTTTGAAATATTGTAGGCAATTTTAAAGATTCCCAGGAATTGTTTATTTACTTTAATTATTGAAAGAGATTTCAAAGGATTTGAAATTTTTTATTTACTTCAACTATTTGAAAGGATATCAAATGGTTCGAAATATTTTAAGGAATTATAAAAGATTCCTTGGAATTTTACATTGATTTCATTTCTTTAAAAGGAATTTCAAAGGATTATAAATATTTTAGGGTATTTTTAAAAATTCCATGGCATTTTCAAGACCTTTTGCGTCATAAGTTTCAAGAGATTTAAAATATATTTTTGGTATTTTTTAAAGATTCCAAGGAATCTTTAATTGATTTCAATTATAAGACATTTTCAGAAGATTTAAAAATTTTAAGGGATATCCAAGGATTTTAATAACATTTAGGTTTTTTTCCATTTTTCACGATTTCAGAAATTTTAAGGCATTTTTAAAACTTTTAATGCATATTTATCAATTTTCTAGGATTCTAAGAACATCATCAGATTCCATAGAATTTCACTGGAGATTATAATATTTTTATAGATTTTGTAGTATTGAATTATAATAAGTGAGATATTTCGTAGGGTTTCAAAAGTTTAAAGAAGTTCTATAATTATTTTTTTAAATTTATTTCAATTAATTTAAAATTTTTAATTAATTATTTTGAATTTCCGTAAATTCCTAAATTCACGCTATTTTACCCAATTTAAGAATTTAAAAAATTTTGGTTTAGTTTTTTATTTTGGTTCTAGGTGTAATATAACTCAAATTTCTACACATGCCAAAAATACAGATTTTGAAAAAAATGCACTTCTCCCTGTCCTTTTTTTTTATTAAACTATTTTTCAAACAATTTAAATATTTTTTAAAGATTAATAAAATTGAAATTTTTTAAACATTTTTAAAATTATTTTTAAATATTTTTAAATATTTTTTAATGCATATATTTTGTGTTAGCGTCCTTGAAATTTAATAACATTTTTTTTTAATAATGCAGAATAGAAAATATCTTCACTACGAGTGAAGAATTTAATTTTTTTCAATACGCAATAAATTATGTGCATATAATAAAATAATAAATTCTATCATAATGACGTCTTTAACTTACATAATGATATTTATTCTGCATATCTTATTATCAGACACGTAACTCTTCATTCAACTAATTATCAACAACTACTGGCATTCGAGAAACTTCAATGTGAATTGATTAAAAATTAAATAAACTTCTGAATTTTAAAGCAAAAAAAATAATTTCTACAAAACAGTTAAACGTTCAACAAAAGAGGTTAATTTTTTTCGAAAAATCAAAAGAAAAAGAATTTTTTAAAAATTCATCAATTTTCAACCAAAAAGTCGAATTTTTAAACTATAAAAGATAAATTATTAACCGAAAATGCAATATTTAAATTTTTTTTTAGAAATAAGTTATTTTCAACAACTAAAATTTTGTTTACAAAACAGGTAAATTATTGAGAAAAGAAATTATTTTTCAATTTTAAAGACAAACAGACGAATTTTCTCAAAAAAAACTTAAATTTTCAACCAAAAAATTGAATTTTTAAACTAGAAAAGATAAATTAAAAAAAATGCAATAGTTAAAATATTTTTGAGAAACAAGTTATTTTCAATAACCAAAATTTTGTTCAAAAAACAAGGCAATTTTTGAGAAAATAAATTTAAAGACAAACAGACGAATTTTTAACCATAAAGTTGAATATTAAAACTAAAAAAGATAAATTATTAACCCAAAATGCAATAGTTACATTTTTTTCGAAAAAAGTAATTTACAACAACCAAAATTTTATTTGCAAAACAGGTAAATTTTGGAGAAAGGAAATGATTTTTTAACTTTAAAGACAAACAGACGAATTTTCTCGAACAAACTTGAATTTTCAACCAAAAAGTTAAATTTTAAAACAGAAAAAGATGGATTATTAACAAAAAATTTAAAAGTTAAATTTTCTATCAAATAAAATCATTTTCAATAAAAATTTTTCTACAAAGCTTTTTTAAGATACAGTTGAATTTTAATTTTCAAGACAAACAGTCGAATTTTCTTAAAAAAGTCAAATTTTCAAAAAATCACATTGTTTAATTTCTAAACTTAAAAAAAATCAATTATTAAGAAAAAGTATAATAGTTCAATTTTCTTTTTAAAAAAATATTTTCATTAAAAAATAATTTTCTACAAAAAAATTGAATTTTTAACAAATCACGTCAATTTTGAATCTAGAAGTTACATTTTTAAACTAAAACATTTTAAAAAATACTAGAAAAAATCTTTTTAAATATAGCTTGATCATAAATTTTGTAAAATAAAATTTTTAAAAAATATTCTTACATATCTAAAGAAAATTTTAGTTCTCTTGAAACAAAGAATTTTAAAAAAGTTCTTTAATTTTTAATCGAAAAGTTGAATTATAAAACTAAAAAAGATAAATTATCAACCTTATTTTTAACAAACAAAACTTTGTTTACAAAACAGGTATAATTTTTAAGAAAAGAAATGATTTTTTCATTTTAAAGACAAACAGACGAATTTTCTAAAAAAGAGTTGAATTTTTAAAAAATCACATTATTTTTCAACCTAAAAGTTTAATTTCTAAACTAAAAAAGACCAATTATTGAGAAAAAGTATAATAGTTAAACTTTCTTTTAAAAAATTATTTTCATTAAAAAAATAATTTTCCAGAAAAAAGGTGAATTTTTAACAATTCACATCAATTGTGAACGAAAAAGTTAAATTTTTAAACTAGAACATTTTTAAAAATACTAGAAAATATCTTTTTAAATATAATCTGATAATTAATTTTGTAAAATAAAAATTTATTTCAAATATTCCCACATATCTTAAGACAATTTTTATTTTTCTCTTTAATCAAAGAATTTTAAAAAAAATTCATTAACCCAAAATGCAATACTTAAATTCTTTTTTAGAAAAAAGTAGTTTTCAACACCAAAATTTTTTTTACAAAACAGGTACATTTTTTAGAAAAGAGACAATTTTTAATTTTAAATACAAACAGACGAATTTTCTACAGAAAACTTGAATTTTCAACCAAAAAGTTGAATTTCGAAACAGAAAAAGATGGATTATAAACAAAAATTGAATAGTTAAAATTTCCAACAAAAAAATCATTTTTAATAAAAAAAAAATTTCAAAAAGCCGTTACCTTTTTTATGGTACCTTGGAATTTTAATTTTCAAGACAAACAGACGAATTTTCTACAAAAAAGTTAAATTTTCAAAAAAATTACATTAATTTTCAACCTAAAAGTTTAAGTTCTAAAATGAAAAAGATCAATTATTGAGAAAAAGTGTAATAGTTAAATTGTCTTTTTAAACAAATATTTTCATTGAAAAAATAATTTTCTACAAGAAAGTTGAATTTTTAACAAATCACATCAATTTTAAACTAAAAAGTTACATTTTTAAACTTAATCATCTTAAAAAATACTAGAAAAAAATCTTTGTAAATATAGTCTGATCATAAATTTGGTAAAATAACATTTTTTTTTTTAAATATTCTCACATATCTTAAGAAATTTTTTTTCCTTATCTTGAAATAAAGAATTTTCAAACAATTCATCAATTATCAACCAAAAAGTTGAATTTTAAAACTAAAAAAGATAAATTATTAATCAATACTGCAATAATTAAATTCTTTTTTAGAAAAAAGTAATTTTTAACAATCAAAATTTCGTCTACAAAACAGGTAAATTTTTCAGGAAAAAGTATAATTTTTTAATTTTAAATACAAACAGACGAACTTTTTCAAAAACACTTAAATTTTCAACCAAAAAGTTGAATTTCGAAACAGAAGAAGATGGATTATTAACAAAAATACAATAGTTAAATTTTTTAACGAATAAAATCATTTTCAATAAAAAAAATGTTCTACAAAGCATTTTTATGGTACCGTTGAATTTTAATTTTCAAGATAAACAGACGACTTTTCTAAAAAAAATTTGTATTTTTAAAAAATCACATTAATTTTTAACCTAAAAGTTTAATTTCTTAAATAAAAAAATTACTCGTTGAGAAAAAGTATAATAATTAAATTCTCGTTAAAAAAAAGATTTTCATTAAAAAAATAATTTTCTGCAAAAAAGTTGAATTTTTAACAAATCACATCTATTTTGAACCAGAAAGTTACATTTTTAAACTAAAACATCTTGAAAATTACTAAAAAAAAATCTTTGTAAATATAGTCAGATGTTGTAAAATAAAATTTTTTTTTTAATATTCTCACGTATCTTAAGAAATTTTTTTTTCTTCTACTGAAACAAAGAATTTTTAAACAATGCATCAATTTTCAACCAAAAAATTGAATTTTCAAAATAAAAAAAAAAAAAACGAAAATGCAATAGTTGAATTCTCTTTTAGAATAAGTAATTTTCTACACCAAATTTTTTTTACAAAACAGGTAAATTTTTCAAAAAAAAGATGATTTTTTTAATTTTAAATACAAACAGACTAATTTTCTCCCAAAAAAAAAGATCAATTATTAATAAAAGTATAATAGTTAAATTTTCTTTAAAAAAAATATTTTCATTAAAAATATAATTTTCTACAAAAAAGTTGATTTTTTAGCAAATCACATCAATTTTGAACCAAAAAATTACATTTTTAAACTAAAATATCTTTAAAAATGCTATAAAAAATCTTATTAAATATAGTCTGATCATAAATTTTGTGAAAAATTTTTTTTTAAAAAATATTCCCACATATCTTAAGAAATTTTGTGTTCTTCTCTTGTAACAAAGCTTTTCAAAAAATTCTTTATTTGGCTGGGTATCAATACTGCACATATCGATGCTACACATTGTGCAACTCTACACATTGCGTGTAGAGTTTAAATGATGGTGGTCAACTCTACACATTAAACTCTACAC
>JAAAKG020106341.1:0-15649 GCA_010014905.2 Druon quercuslanigerum | reverse complement strand
TAGTTTTTAAGGGGCCATAAATCCCGAATTTTTGTGAAACCCCCCCCCCCCCCCCTTATTAAAATAAGTATTTAGTTTTACAAACGTACAACTGTGCAATTTTTTTAGGACCTAAAATGTGGTTTTATTGAAAATTCTTTTCTTTCTTTGACTTATTTTCATGAAATATTTATTCTTGTGGTTAAAGATTAATAATTTCAGTTAATAATTAATTTCTTTAGCTGAAAATTATTGTTTTCAACTGCATATTTAACTATATTTTTTTTAGTGCAAAAATGAATCCTCTTGATTTAACATTGAACTATTTAGTTAAAAATATAGGTCTTTTGTTGAAAACTCATATTTTTTAGTTAAATTTAAATGGTTTTGATTTAAAATAAAAATATGTATTGTTGAAATATAAACTATTATATTTTTCATTATTCAACTCCTTGATTGAAAGTTAAACTACTTTTTTACAAATTTATTTGTTTTGGTTGATTAGTTGAAGTAATCTATTTTTTTGAAAATTTAAATACTTGTTGATTTTTTTCGGCTAAAAATAAACTTTTTTGTTAAAAAATCATCTTTTTTCATAGAAAATTTAAATCTTTTGGAGGAAATTAGTCTTCGAGCTTGAACATTCAACACCTTGGTGCAAAATTAAACTTTTTTTGTATAATAACCGTTTTTCAAAATTGAAAATTAGTTTTTCCTTAATGAAAATTTAACTATTTTATTTCTGCTTGAAAACTGATATTTTTGGTAAAGTTAAAATATTTTGTTAAAAATTTACTTTATTTTCAGAAGTCTTTTTTAGTCGAAAATTTATCTTCTTAGTTAATAATTGAACTATTTGTTTAAAAATTGATATATTTTGTTGAAGATTCGTGTTTTTTCTACGAAATTTAACTTCCCGGTTGAAAGTTAAACTTTTTGATAAAAAGTATATGTATTTTGTTAAGTATAGTCTTGTTGATAGAAAATTAATCTTCTTTGTCCAAAATTAATCGTTTTACTTGAAAAATCAACTATTCGGTTGACTCTCTTTTACCCCAAGAGTAAAAATCGTTTCAAAAACTTTTAAATTTGTAGAATTTGAGGAATTCTAAATATAGATGCGATATGAAAAAAATTTACATTATTGGTCGACCCTTCTCAAGAAATATGGAGGACAAAATATACTGCAATGTGCCTTTGTATATCTATATAGATATGAACATTGGAGATCGAATGATAGGATTTCTTGCTATATGGAGGGAAAAAGATAAAAAGCATCGTATCAATAAAAGAATTACGATCTGTCGTTATGAATGCTATTTTTCCTGCCAGTTGGTTCCTTTCTCGTTAGATTACAATGAAAGTCTGATTTATGCAAAATGTTACATCTCTTTCGATGTTAAAAAATATTACACATACATAAACTTATTATTTATTTTAATTATTTTGGTTTAAAAATTAGAGCTTTATAAAAATAAGATCTCTTAAAATAAACGAAAAAAAAAGAAAATCAGTGGAAGAAGTTTTGCATAAGGAGATAAATATTCAATTTCAATAAATTTTTCGAAATCTGCCGACTAAAATGGAAAAATATATTCCATACCCATAATACATGATAGTTTAACGTGCCTCCATCATGAAAAAAATTGTGCGAAATGTATTGACGATTCTTAAAATTCGGATCAATTTGGTGAACAATTTTTTTTAGAAAAATCCAGCTAAAAGTTATACAACTTTAAGCACTTGTGACTAATACAAAATTTTCTGGGTTCCATTATGCAAAATGATTTAATTTTAAAACATTTTTTATACGTTTTTCTATAAGAAAAATTTGAAGTGCTTGCAAATTGTTAAAATTTGACTGATTCTTATGAAAATTTGGCAAATTGATTAATTATTATTATAAATAATCAGTTTTTATTTCAATTTCCGAACATTCATTTTTACGGTGAAAATGAATTAGTTTTTACGTTAGTCCTAAAATTATATAAATAAAATTAATAATCGATATATTATAAGTTAGGCAAAGAAAATTTGTTAAATAAAACAAACAAAATAATAATACATTTTGTCGTTTCGCCATACGATTTTTATATATTTTCTGAATTTTAATGGTATCAAATTCGTAATATTAAATTTTGAACCTTTTTTTTAACTTTTCGGAATTTTATAGTGCTTACAAATTTTTCCATTTTTACTGATTCTTTTCAAAATCTGGCAAAATTCATCGCTTGAATCACAAATCTTATAATGAAACTGTTATTATCATTACATTAAAAATACGGTTTTTATTCAAATTCTATAACTTAATTATTTTAGAAAATAAATTATAACGATATCTTAAAAATAAACAAAAAAACACCATTGATAATCGATATTTAAAACATTAAACCATGCAAATTTGTAAAATAAAACAAAAAACGATGATAGAAATGAATTTGTTATTTGTCTTCGCGATTTTTATCCGGTTCCCAAAATTGAATGCTTGGAAATTCAAATTATTCTGTTTTGAACTTTATTTTTGACGATTATCTACAATTTTTAGAATTTCGTACTTATAATTATTATTTTCAACAATCGGTTTTCATTCATATTCACAACATTTTTTTTAGAAAAACAATTGATTTTTACATTAGTCCTAAAAACATTAAAAAATTATTAATCGATATTTTAAAAGTTAAATAATGAAAACTTTAAAATAAGACAACAAAAAATGATAAAAATGCATTTTGCCGTTTGTTTTCGGGATTTTTATCTGGTTCCTAACCTATAATTTTCGAAAGTCGAAAAACAATAAATTATAAACAACCTATTGTGAACATAAAGACTGTCACTTACAGAATTGCATAATAGAAGATGAAAATGGTACTTTCTAAGATAACTACAAGATTCTTATGATAAAAATCAATTAAATAATAAAATCTTTACCTATAATATTCCTTTTCATAGGGCGAAAAACAAACAACACATGACAGACTTCGGCTGACGTTGGCCACTTGACACTGAGAAAAGATTATTTGCAAATTTATAATGAAACACTAGTTTCTAGCAAGTGTTGAATTCTTTTTTTGCAGAAAATCAATCGAAATTAACACGTTTTTTGACGATTTTCGCGATTTTACATTAAGGGTTGAAGGGGATGATTAAACAACGTGTTATCTGGCGGTTGTTTATAGAACTAAAGAACCAGAATTGAAATATTTGGGGGAAACATAGGGACTTTTTAAGATTATAAAATTCCCTAAATATTCCCCAAAGTGAAACGCGTGAAACGTCATTCAACGCATTCAACGTAAACAATCTCTATCATCTGTTTAATTTATTTTATTTATTTTTATCGGACTCTGAGTAAGTTTATAAACAATTTATAAATACAGAAATCTAAGCAATTCCTTTCCTTTATATTTGATGTATTCCAAATACGAAATTTGTTAGAAGTTTTATCTATTTCAGTGTTTTGACTTTTGGGTAGTGTAATTTTGCAATGTTTTGTTGGTAATTTAAGTCTTTTAAATGCAAATAAGTCGATAGTAGATTCAGAAAGTAAGTGTATTAGCGTTAAATATTAATTGACTAAAGCAGAAGTAATCCAGGAAGTATAGATTCGTTCAAAATCAAATTCTGACCTTTTTATTTCTATCGTAGAAATTATTCGTTTTTTTCTCAATACGATCGTATTTTGTCAATTATATCATAAAACTCCCCATTCTCTTGGCACTAATCATGAAATTTACAATATTTGTATTTTCTTACTATCCCAAATGCCCTGGTTTTATATTACTTTTTTTTAGGTTATGCTTTCTTTCGAAACTATTTTGTAGATTTTATATTTTGTTTAGTTTTTATTGCATACGTTAGGGGTGCCCAGTAAAAAATTGAATTTTTCCTACGCTGCCGTCTAAATTTCTTCCATTAGGTGAAAATAACTACTATAAATTTTATTTAAATGTTTATAAATGGTTAAGTGGTTCCGCTAGGTTAGGTTAAAATGACAGTGACTTTTTTGCTTCAAAATCTGAAATTCGAAAATATTTTGTTCGGAAGTTTTCAATTATTGGAGTATTTAAATTTCTATTTTTACTATGTTGCCGTTTTAGATTCAAACATTAAAAATCTTAAAGCAATTTCACTACTAAACCTTTCAAAATTTCATATCGAAAGTCTTGATATATAGTTAATTATTATATTTAAGATATATATTAAAATATTTTGAATGGTTTCGTTTCTACT
Organism: Druon quercuslanigerum; assembly: GCA_010014905.2. Taxonomy (NCBI): domain Eukaryota; kingdom Metazoa; phylum Arthropoda; class Insecta; order Hymenoptera; family Cynipidae; genus Druon; species Druon quercuslanigerum. The sequence goes on along the minus strand of JAAAKG020106341.1, from coordinate 11,440 downwards.
TTAGTCAGCTTTAAATTTAATTATTTTAGATTCAAATATTTTTAATTATATGGTATCAATTTTAAACGTATAAGATTGTATGGTTTTTGTAATTCTTAAAAATCGTATTATATCAAATTGAAAGAATTGATCGGTGCACAACTTTCAGTTAAAGAAATTTTAATGAAATATCTTTGAATTAAATGTCCCCAAAATAATTTTTTATTTGAAAAAGTTTCAAAATATTGAAAATTTCAAACTCAACTTAAAAAAACAGTTTTGAATCGAAAGGTAATTGATGAACTTCAAAAAATTTAAGTCATAATGCTCTTGTTTTGTATTCTTTTTCTTTATTTTTCAATTTAATATCTTCAAATCGTACGATTTTCAACTAAGTATATTTTAAACGATTGTAGCTGTAGTAATAGAAATTGTTAAATTTTTAATGTTTCTCATTTAAAGTTACTTTTCATTCTGAACGCTTTTTTAGAGTAACTCAATTTCAAATGTTTATAATTGAAATTGGTTTCATTTTGAACTTGACTTTAAAAGATTAAACTTAGTTTTCAATTGCAAATTGGCGAGTTTTAATCATTAATATAAAATTATTCAATGTTTAGCATTTTAAAATTTACCTATTTTCGAAATTTTAATCAGAAATCATGCAATTTTGAGATTCCTAAATTCAAAATAAAATTGTTCAATTTTGTATGCTTTAAATAAAAAATATACAATTTCGACGCCGTATTTTAATTGTGAAATTTTGAAAATTTTAGTAGGAAATTTTTGTATTTTCAGAGCTTCTGATTTAAAATGTTTAATTTCTAATTATTAATATTTGAAACGCTTTTATTATAAATGGTACTAGCAATAGTGGTATTCTGATTTCGAACGCTTTCAACTAAAAATCGTTCAGTTTTTTTCAATTTCATGCACTTCCAATTCGAAATTATTTATGATTGTGTCAAAATTTTTTAATGATTGAAACTTCTTTTAATAATGAATGTTTAAATTCTTTATATTTTTAATAAATAGTGCGACGGATTATAAGAATCTGTATTTTTAATGTTAGGAAATACAAAAAAGGGCGTGAACGTGCGCTTGCTTATGTTTATAATATAAATCTTAAATTTCGAAATGCACAAAAAATACACTTTTTTGTGGTTGAAAGATTACTATAATACTTTTTAATGTATTGTTACTTAATCACTTACCTGATAAAGAATATTGGGTAAGATTTCTTTCTGTCACCGGCTATAAAAATGTTCATTTTATTCATTCTGAAGAAAATTGTTTTATATTATAGAAGAAATCCTGTCATGAAATCACAACTTTTCGTATTCTAAGCCACATTCTATCTTATATTTTGTTTTTTTGGTAAAATTCAGATGTTATTGCTTAATAAATAAATAATATTTTCTAGGATGAAATAACTTTATATTTTTTTAATATCGAAAACTAAAAATTTATATTCGGACTTAAAACAGCCTGGCTGAATCTAAGCAATTTTTGTAAAACAAAAGAAAATGTAAAAATTTAAAATAATGAATTCAAAATATTTCGAAATCAATTTAAAAATCTTTTTTCTTTTCAGATTATTAATCATGGTTTGTGAGAAGTGTGAGGCGAAACTTGGAAAAGTCATCACTCCAGATCCGTGGAAAGCTGGAGCACGAAACACCACAGAAAATGGTGGTCGAAAAGTTGGAGAAAATAAAGCCCTTACTGCCAAAAAGGGCCGTTTTAACCCTTACACTTCAAAATTCGAAATCTGCAGGATATGCAGACAAAAGGTCCACCAGGTTGGCTCACATTATTGCCAAGCCTGTGCTTACAAGAAGGGGATTTGCTCCATGTGCGGTAAAAAATTAATTGATACAAAATGCTATCGACAATCATCAACGTAATATCAACAAGAATGTTATGTTTTTACTTAAATTTAATTTGGACTATTTCACTACATAGGCAATTCTCTAGTGTGTTCAGAAAAGCGAAAGGAAGTTTTAGGGTTTAAAAATATATTGTAATTATTACTTACTATATTAAGAAAAATCCTCTCATTTATATTGATGTAAAAGTTTTCTTGAGCTGATCATAAATGTTGAATGGATTACTCATAATTAAATGGACTAAGAATGGTTATTTAAGGAGTCATTCGGGAAAGTATTCTTTGGTTTTTGGTAAACAATAGGATTTTATTATTTATCGTTATACAAACGATTGTCTCTTATAGGTAGAATTATTGATACAAAATCAAATATACAACATCAAATAATATCAAATAACAATTTTTTAAGATTACTTTCTTCCATGCCTGGCGATTAATTTCCTCGATTTAAAGTTCTCGAGTAAGTACAAAGCTTCAAATTAACACACAATCTCATTCTTTACACTCTCAAGTTTTATTGTAATCCTACAAATCTTACGGTACATTTTCACTCATTCATCATTATCATTTGCAGATTTTACTAAAAAGAAGTTCAGAATTCTGCAAACGAAAGTATTTAGACATGCTTATTTTGATCTCAAGTATCAAAATGACTTTTACTACGTTTATTATTTATAAGAGGCAGAATTCTTTGGAAATTGCCTCCTAGACAATAAACCGATTTTATCCTTGCAGATACTAAATTAAGTTACGGGATAGATTTTAAAGTAGAGCGAATTCAGTTATTCAAGAGAAACTTGCCAGATCCAAAATTAATTAACAATCGTCCAATATAAAAATATATTTCTGTGGCACCAACCTTTATATCTAAAAATATACATTTTATCTCCTAGAAGTTTACTATCGTCTTACTAAAGACTATTTTCGTCAAGACTGCTATTAATATCTTAAAATAAATTAATATACACTACATACATTAAAGACACAAACAATTCTTTTCGGCATTTTTAATTTTTATTGACATTTACTATTTCTTTTAAACCTGTCCCTTTGTAAAGTCGAATCTTTTATCACCGGGTTTTTACTTTGTAGAATATAATATCTCGTGATTAAAGTAATGTCAATTTTCCGAATTCTTTCAAATATAAGTAATATTACTATAGTCACAATATAAAGTATGAATACATTGTGATGTGCTAAATCCGCCCAGGCCTCAGAATCACTATGCTGTTGACTATATTTGACAATTTTTAAAACATGTTTGTTTGCTAAGGACACTATCTGTCAATCAAAAACACGGATTTTTAACCAAGAAAGACTTTTCGGTCAACAAAAAAAACCCTCAGAAATGTTTAATTTTGAAGCTAAAAACATAAGCTTTTAACAAGACAGTTAAAAGTTCAACCAAATATTTAAATTTTCAACCTGAAATATGAATTTTTAACCAAGACGTTTAATGTTCTAAATAAAAAGATGTATCCTCAACAAAATTATTTTTAACCAGAAAGTTGAAGTCAACGTCGATAAGATTAATTGTATACCACCAAAGAAGAATTTTTAACAAAATATGTGCATACATTTTTAACCAAATGGTTGAATTTTAAATCAAGAAAATTCATTTTTTGCCGAAAAAGACGATTTTTTAACAAATTACACAAATTTTCAACTAAATACTTTCAAAAATGGATGTGACGTTAGTCCACGTTTTATTAGATACATTTTTTGTTTATATTTTTTTTCGTTCCTAAGTTTTTAAGTAAATAGTTTGATTTTTCAACTACGAAAAAAATAATTTTTTAAAACTAAAAGTGGATCAATTAAATTTTTATTCAGAAGAATTATTTTTAAATGAATAAACGAATTTTTCTAAATTTTATAACAAATTGTTGAATGTTCAACCAAGAACATTAGATTTCCTCCAAAAAGATGAATTTTTAACAAATTGCATAAATTTGTAACTAAATACTTTGTAAAATAATTGTCATGTTAGTCGAGATATTATTTGATACATTTTTAGTTTATATTTTTTTCCGTTCCTAATATTTTTAAGTAAATAGTTGATTTTTTCAACCAAAAAATATATAAATTTTAACCAAAAGTGGACCAGTAAAGTTTTTATTGGGGGTCATTAATTTTCAATGAATAAACGAACTTTCCACAAGACAGTTTAATTTTTAACCAAAAAATTGAATTTTATAACAAATTGTTGAAGTTTCAAGCTAAAAAAGATGAACTTTCTATAAAACAGTTAAATTAAACCCGAGAATATGAATTTTAAAGAAAAAATAGTTAATTTACAACCAATCCGATGAATTTCCACAAAAAATTTAAACTTTTAGTTAAAACAAAAACTACTTTTTAAGGAGAAAAAAACTAATTTTCGACTGGTATTTTGTATCTTCAACCAAAAAAATGAACTTTCAAGAATGTAGTTCAATTTTATGTGAAGTAGTTGAATTAAGAACAAAAAAAAATTTTAACAAAGAATATAATAGTTATTATTTAAAACATAACAAAAAACAGTATTTAATTAACAACGACGAATTTACAAAAAAATACATACTTGAATTTGATCGAAAAAAATGGATTTATCACCAAAAAAAATACACTTTTGTAACAAAATACATAATTTGTTAACTGAATACTTTGAGCAATGGGTGTGATGTTAATCCAAATTTTATTTGATTAGTTATTAGTTATTCATTATTTATTAGTTAAGTTATATTTTTAAAAAAGGAAATTTCTCCAGAGATGCATTTTTAATCCAAAAAGATGAATGCTCATTAAAATATTTAAATTTTCAGCATAACAGTTGAATTATTAACTACGAATTATGATTTTTTAAACAAAATTGTTGAATATTCAACAAACTAATTCCATTTTGAAACACATAATTACATTTTTACCCAAAAAGATGAATTTTCAACCAAAACTTTAATACTAGATTTGGATTTTCTTTTGGGTTCTATTAATCATTTTTAATACTTGAAAAATGTTATGATACTATATTGACACTATTTTTAAAAATTTGTAACACTATTTACATTATTTTCTATCTCTAAAGTGAGTCCGAGACCTGCACGTCACAGAATCAAAAATTGGTCTGATTGATTCTTATTTTCTGTTAGATTTGTTAATCACTTTTGTTCGGTATGGTTTTTTTCAACTAGTAAAAAAGAATTAAAATAAAATTCACAATCGATAATAACGTTAAACATAATTTTAATGCTTAGACTAAGTTTCTCATAAGTTTAAAGACTCGAAACTGGGACGATAAAATCCAATAGCGGAAGTGTTATTTTAATAACTCTCATGCTGGTAATTAACAGATATAAAAATTAAAATTAATCAAATATGTACAATAATATATTTTCGTATTTAAAATCTCTCGCCCTTTCTAAAAACAAATTTTGATGAAGGAAGATGTTTATTTCTTTTTCTAAAATAAAGATGCCAGACTCTCATTAGTTATTATGGCACAGACGTTTTTTTTTCTTACTCAATTTCATTCACTCTACGCAAAATATAAGTATTATTACGTACCACGTTCTTTGATACAAAATACATGGACAAAAAATACATTTTTTACAGCGTAATATTAACCAAGACTACAAAGTCCTCAGCACTGGTTATTTAAGAAAATTTAACACAACCGAAGACTCTTTATTTTTTAGGATGTTCTCATTTGAAAGCTTTCACGTTTTCCGGTTGTGTTTGAAATTTAAAAAAAACTAGACTAAAACCAAATGCAGAAGTTCTCTCAACCATCCAAATTTTTCACCCCAAATATCTTCCCCCACAGAATTTAAATTCACTCCCTAAATATACAATTTTGAATCCACTTTTCAGACCACATCTACTGATGCAAAATCTTCTCATCTCCCGATGAGAGAACAATGTTCGTAACAGGTTGGGGAGGACTAGATCCATTTCCCCAAGGATTCTGTTCCTTGTTGTCCCCCAGGAAGATCCACTGCTCGAATTTTTTATTAACACTTGTAGGTTTATCCTCCGAAGCATTCACAGTCGAAACTTGAACTTCCTTCGAAGGCGGGGATTTATATTCCGAAACATACACAACCTGCTTATCAGAAATCTCATCCTTGATAAGTTTGGAAACATCACTTCTTCTCGGAGGAACCGGAGGTTTTTTCCCAGAACTTGATTTTCCATTCGAAGTGACTACGATATCAATCTGGGGTTTTTTAGCATCTCCATTTCCCTCCATAATCGCCACAATTTCTTCACTTTCGCTATCAGGCTCATGAATATTTTCCCTCGTTGGTGACACTTTTATTTCAGTGATGTAGGTCCTTTTTTGAGGAGCTGTTAGTGGCATTGGAGTACTTGGAAGTGGAGGACGAATTTCAGATTCTTTAAAATCCATTGATTCTCGGACCAATCCACTGTCTTCACTATTTTCTCCACTGGAAACACTCACATTACTAATATTGTGATGATCGTCACTTGGAGAAATATTTTTATTATTCACTGTTATGCTCGATCCAAAATCGTAACCATCTTCCTCCTGATCGTCAAGAATAACTTCTACATCCTTTTCATCAGGAACATTCACGATTCTCTTTGCGAAATGAGTTTCGAATTCTGATGGTTCCTTTTGCGAACTCTGCTGGAATTTTGTCCTGTGGACTTGGAAAATGGAAACCGATGTATCTGGATCTTTTTTTGTTTCCTTTTTTTCTGCAACTGATTTCAGAACCTGGCTTTCTCGATTAACTTGAGAACCCTCAGGCTCCTTTTGTAAATTATTAACGATTTTATCAGAGGATCTTTCAGCTTTATGAAGTTCTAGATTCTCTTTTTTAGAATTAAGAAATCTCGTACAATTTTCATCATGATGTCCATGTCTTTTATCACACGAAGGACATCCATATTCAAACTTTACTTTCGTGAAAACTTCTTCGACTTCTTCTTTGTCTTTGTATAACAATTTGGGGTCACTCTTAAACAAATCTTTTTCTTTCGAGTCCGAAAAGTTCACGAAATTCACGCTAGAATTTGTATCTTTCAAAGAGTCCTTTGTGGAATGAAGATCGAAGTATCGAAGAGCCTTTTCGAACCCTTCAACTCCTTCTTCATCATCTTTGAGATCCTTATCTTCACCATTGAAAGGATTCCCATCGACATCTGGCATTGGCGTTGCTTGCTTGAAATCCAACTCCACTTCTTCAGGAGTAGGACTTTTCACAACTCTTCCGTTATTAACAATTCTCGCTAAAGAATTATCCTCGTCAGGATTGAACATCCTCTCGGCGTGTATAAAATCCTGAGACATGCGTTTGCTCAACGGTAAATTGTACAAATCGATTGAAGTTTCAATCGCACCATCAGAGACATTCATGGGATCAGAATCCGGGAGAGAGTCCTTTGCTTCCTGAAGATCCTCCTTCATTTTTATTTCCACGGCTGATTTTGATCTTTCCAAAGTTCCGTTGCTCTTCTTCCTAACTCTGTTCTTCTTTGCCAAATCTTCAGCTTCTTCTTTCGCCCAAATTGCGTCTTCGAGTGTTCCCCACTCACTAGACTTCTTTAACTTCCGCCGATCGAAAGTGTCAATCTGATCCAACTTCGTAAGATCCTCAGTCGATTCGTTAATATCTTCCGGAGGCATAGGAGCTTTTCGCTTCTTGGATCCAGTATCTGTCATGTCCAGACTCTGGGCCCTTTCCAAAGTCGCTGAAGTTTTGCTCTCATATTTTGAAAGGTCCCCTAAACTCGCTGCTTTTCTGTAGATGTCATCCTCTTCCTCATCATCTTCAACCTCGGGCACTGGCGTATGATGAATTGTTATATCAGCCGGATTCAACTCAATCGTCGTGAAACTGTTTTGAATCTCACTGTCCGTGTCGGACTCTGAATTCCTTCTGTTCGTTCTCGTCTCTAGCCTCTGTCTGCGAGCCTCGTCATCTTTATTCTCGCGCACTTTGCTGACGTAATCATTCAACGCATCAGTGTAATCTGCAATCGAGTCGATCTTATCGTCTGATTCCCTCTCCTTTTTCGCCGCTGGAGATTCAGCATCCTCGGAATTCATCTTCGGCGGGGCTGGAGCCTTCCTCTTGCCTTTCTGAGGACTTTTGGGATCTTCCTCAGTCGAAATTGTTGGGGACTTTGGAGCGTTCAGAAATTCTGAACTGTTTTTCCTGTTTCGGCGAGCAGCCATCGCTGCATTGTGAACTTCAGTTGGAACCTCGTATGGAATATTCTGTTCTTCTTTGCCTCTGTCAGGAATGTCGATTCCATTCAGCTCAGTTCCAGCAACCTTTATAACTTTCCTCATTTTCAGAGGATGATCTTTCTGATTCGCAATCTCAATCTGTTTTATATTCTCCTTTTGTTGTAAATGTTCTTTCTCTAAAATGTTCTCCTTCGATAAGGGGATATCCTTTTCTAAATTTGCTTTCTGTTGCAAGTTCTCAAAAGCAAGTTTGGTCTCCTCTTCAGGAGGGGACGTTTCTTTGACAAGAGATGCATTTCTCCCGAGGATTTTTTCAGCATCAATTTTCTTGGAATGTCTTCTTTCGAGATTTGTGTTGTGCTCGTTTTGATTCTCGATTCTGTCGACGGTTCCATCGAGGGCGGGAAGCACTTTGATGCCAAATTTGTGGTGGTTGTGTTTTGCCTCTTCGTGATGACGTTCTAGAGTTTGGGTACCTGGAGTCGATTTTGAAGATTTGAGAGTCGAGTTCATTGTGGAATAATTTGAGCCAAGAGAATCATTTGGATCGGCAATGAAGAGCCTTTTTGCGGCTGTTTTGTGAGCTTGGGAAAGTTCAGGAATTGATTGACTTCTGTAAAGTGGATGACAAATCCGCGTTGGACTTGGACCCACGCTCTTTTTTAATAATGTTGCCGGTTTCGAACCGGATCCCCCACTTTCGACCTCTAATTCTACGTCGTAAGGCGAAGCGTAACTCAGAATGGTCAGGGCATCTTCGTAGACCATACTTCGGAAGCTGATTTTCACACTGGCTATTCTGTCGCCTGCAATGAGAAAAGAAAAATTTGTGAAAGATTTCTTCGAGGCAGTGAATAATTTTTATTTAAATTAAATTTTTCAAGATCGGATTCGAAAGAACTAGAGTATCGAAGGCGTCAATGTGCTATTATAAATTAAAGCAGATCAATGAGCATGTAATTTTCACCTGGTGGAATTTCACTCGTCTCGGAAAGTTAACATATAGGTGATTCTCACAATCTAGCGTTAAATCACGCTCGAGTGGTTCATAAAATGATGATGAACATTCAATTAATGTATGATTAAAAGTTTCAATTAAGATCGCTTTTAGCTCTCGTGTTAGAGGCCGTCCATAAACTACTTGACCAATTTGAGGGTGAAAGGGGGCCACGCCAAAAACAACGGTTTTTTTTGCTCAAATGAGAACTCAATGGAAACCATTGATGAGAAAACTAAACTACTTTCAGTTAAAAAGTCTATTATATTTTTATTTTGGAAGTCATCTTGTTCCGTTAAAAATTCTAGTATTTGTTTGAAAATTTTATTATTTTGTTGAACATGCAACTATTTTGTTAAAAAGTCATCTTTTTGGCCAAAAGCTCAGCTACTTGATAAATTGATATTTTTAATTGAAAATTCATATTTTTTAGTTTAATTTAACTGGGTTTATAGTATCAAATATTACTATCTGTTTTATTTCGAGTTCATCTTTTTTTTGTCATAAAAATGAACTAGTTGGTTTAAATTTGAACTAGATTTTAAAAATATTTTTTTTTCGTTTGAAGGTTCTCCACTTTAGTTGGAAGTGCATGTTTTTGGGTGGAATATTCTACCGTTTTGTAGATAATTCGTTCTTTTGGTTTTAAAAATCAAATAATTTTTTTTTAAAAAAGTTTTTTAGAAAGTTTTTTAAAAATTCATTTTTTAAGATTCACTTATTCGGTTGAAAATTCTTTTTGTTTTTTGCTAAAAATTAATTTTTTATCTGAAAATTTCAGTATTCCATTTTTGATTAGAAATTTAGCCTTTATCATTTGAAAATTCAACTATTTGGTAGAAAATTTGTGTATTTTGTTGAATATGTATCTTTTAGTTATAGTGTTGAACCATTTTGTTAAAATGTAGTTTCTCTCGTTTTATTTGACTAGTTGAAAATTCATATTTGATTTTAGAAAAGATATCTTTCTTGGTTGAAAATGAACTTTTTTTGTTGAATTTTTGGTCGAGTTAAAATTCTTTTTTGTTCGAAAATTCGCCCATTTTCTTGAAAATGCATCTTTGTACGTTAAAAATTTAACTATTTTGTTAAAGTCATCTTTTCGGCCGAAAAAAGAAAAGTTATATTAAATATTCGTCCTTTTAGATTCAAAATTAATTGTATGGTAGAAAAGTCATCTCTTTTGATTGAAAATTAAACTTTCCTGGTTAAATATGGAGTTTTTTGATGAAAAATCAACTCTCTTCGAAAAAATCGTCTTTTTGGCTTGGAAATTTATATATTTGGTTAAAATTTTAACTATTTTGTAAAAAAATACAATACATTTGGACTTCAAAAAATAGGAATTCAAAGTTTTTCATATTAAATGCAATATGCTATACTTTATTCACCATTTTTTTTCAAATGATTAAGTAAAATTTGTTTAATAATTTTAATTTAAAAAACTTTGTGAGACCGAATTCAGCATTCGAAACCTGACCGTAGTTTATGTTAATGTCGCAGAATTATTCACCTCTTTAAGAGTTACAATACGCATAACTTCATCAAAAATGTTTTTTTATCAGACCGGTAAAATACGTGTCATTTCATTTCTTTTGAAAAAGAAAACAAATTTTGTACGTGTTTGAATATCGAGCGCATACAAGTGTATCAAAAATAAATTTTTATCATAAGTTTAACTCATAAAACATGAATAGGAATTAATTTACACGTTTATTGGATTTTCGTATTATTTATTTATCATATATTTTTTCGTGAAATATTTTATTTATAATTGTGTGTAGAAATTTATCATTTTTTCTCATAAAAACTATGAAAAATTGCAACTAGCTTCCAAAAAAAACATAAATTGAACCGCCACATCGCAGAACGGGATAATAGCAGGCTATTGTAGTTTTTTCCAAGCTTATTACAAAATTATGATAATTAAATAAAAATAAAAATCCGAAAAATCTCAACCTCAAAATTTCATTATTTTGAAGTTGTAAAGGAGAGAAAAAAAGTTGAAAAAGAAATTTTTTTCATAAATAGATAAACCGATTTTGAATAACAACAAATATATTACAAAGGTCAATGATACTGATAAAAAAGGTCAATAAAATGCTGAACAAATATGAGGCTACAAACATTTTGAATAAACAAAAAGACTTCCATTTCTTTAATGTCCTTTAATTATCTACTTTAATATACGCCCCCTGAATTAATCTTAATAGGAAGTCATATATGGTTGAAAAAATTTCACAATTATCTAAAAGAAATTTTCACCTGTTTTTTTGTTCAGAATCTTGTTTCTACTTTTTTCAAAATTGTCTGGTTGACTTTGACTATATATATATATATATATATATATATATATATATATATATATATATATATA
>JAAAKG020106340.1:0-39052 GCA_010014905.2 Druon quercuslanigerum | reverse complement strand
ATCCGCAACCCGAGGACGCGTTCGGTGGCTTTGTCATAGGCCTTTCGGTTTGATTCTAGAGGAATCAGAACCGAACCGAATATATATATACCTCGCATTCTTTGGGCTTCCAGTCATGTATCGAGATTATGGTAGGAGATAGGAAGGGTGAAGATAGGAGGTGGGTGCGGGTACACCCGCAGTTTTTTACTAATCGGCAGCACATTTTTAACATATTCTTTGGGCTTCCGGACAGATCGTAAGAGTCTTGGGGGATGATGGAGTGCGAGGGGGGGGGCATAGTTTTTGAAATATATAAAATCAAGTGGCCTAAAACGTATGGTGCTTATGAAAACCCGCAGTTTTTGACAATCGACATCAAATTTTGCGCATATATTCTTTGGGCTCCCAGGAAGGTCGTAAGTGTAGGGCATACATCTTTGTGTTTCCGGACAGGTCGTATGAGTATGGGGGGTTGAATGAGGGGGGCAGTTTTTGAAATATATAAAATCAAGTAATCAGAATGTATGATGCATATGCAAATATACAGTTTTTGACCAATTGGTCGCGTTTGCATTTGATGCTATTAAATACGTATGAAATATGTCCAACTTTAAATATATAGGTAATCGAAATTACAACCTTAATCCACTGAATGAACATGTCCGAGTTTCTCAGGAGGACACGTGCAATCGATTGCAATAAATAATTTGACTTTTAAATGCGTAGTTTATTCATAGGGTAAGTTAGTCTTATGTAATAAAAAGTTCGTAATGTTTTTTTATAATTTTATACAACTTTTAATGCATTTTCGTTCATTCGCGATGTATAGTATTAAGTAGAGCGGCCTTTCCGTGATGGCGAATCTGCTGCCACAGGGCACTGCTAGTTTTGTATAAATGTCAACTTTGTATCCGTTTGTGTGGCCTAATTTCTCAGCAGGTTTTCTTTTATATTTAATATAAAGGTGGTTTTTTTCGTAAGGGCGCCAGGTATGGCGGGATTGCCTATTGAGGGGGTTACCGGGTATTAGGACGCTGAGAATCAGGATCAACACAATAAAAGAGAGCGATTAAAATATTAGCATTTATTTCCACTTAAAAACTGCATTGAAGATAGCCGGTTGTGGCAAGGCACTGGCTATCGAGTCATCCCTCGTAAGAGCGTAGAGGCGTAGTCGTGGGAAAAACGGAAGGTGAAACCGCCCTTTTTGACATTGGAAATCGATAGAGCGGGAAATTTACGTTCAAATATGCATTGAGGTCATAGGTTCCAGTCGACCTTGACGTTTAGGCTTCTACTCGCGAATGCGATCCCGTAGTACTACTTGACATCCCTTTTATGCACTGTAATTTTTAGCCCGTGAAACCGTGAGAGGCAAGGGAACTCATGATAATCAAGCAGTCCAAAACGTAACTTATTAATTAATGGGTACATCGTATTAATTAGAATAATAATGCGGATACTACAGTACTCCTAGTGCAGTGATTTAGCTTATCGGCCCGTAAAACCTGTGCGCCTCAGGCCTACTGTACGGCAACTATTTCCTCCCATTCTGTAATAGTAAGGTCATTAAAACTTTAAAAAGGTCCGCATATAAATGGAAGTTGTTTTTTTCAACAAAGAACATTCAATCGTGAACTTTAGTTTGACCTTGACAATGGCCTTAAAGGACATTTCAAGGTCAACTTAAAAAATGGAAACCCCCTTTTATTATGTTAGTTTTGTGGCAATTTAAAAAAATCCTTTGCAAAATCCTGATGTGAAAGGTAATTCGGATAACTCCAGTAGAAGTTATGAATTATTGAAAATATAAAACATCAAAACATGTGGTCCCTGTATCTTGACAAGCCGCTTTACTAGATACAGTTCCTTTACAAAATTTAAAAAGAACTTTTAACACTACGATTTAGTAGAGTTTCAATCAAATTGGGTACAACATAATTTTAGATGGGTACACTTGGCGAATTTTGCCCCATATATCGATGCAGTGTACAACTTTTGCCATGTATTATAATCATACAAAACATTTTCGGCCTTAAAGTACTGAAAAATAACCTAAAATAGCTTATTTTGATGTTTACCTTCATTACGCAAACTGAAGAGTATTTTTTTCATGGAAGGGAGTAATTTTTTCACCTGCTAGCAACTTTTCATCCATAAATTCTCTTAACCTCGCGCATAAGTTATTAAGACATACTTCAACAGATGTTGTAATTTAACAGTTTTTCGATGTTTTGAACCTTGTGAAAGGTATTTTTGATTTCTTGACCGGAGTGGTTATTGAGGGAAACATTTCTATATTTGATTTATAATAAAATAAATAGCCGCTCTTCCTGCAAAAACGTAAATTCTTATCAAAATCCTTCTCCAGGAGTCCACAAATTTCTGCATGTTAAAGTTTTATTCGTTATACCTAACGAAACTGTACTAAATACGCTTTAAAATAAAGTTCAACTTTTGGGAAAAAAAACAATCACTTCATTTTACGGTGATTAATTTTTAATATTCATTCTGTTTTAGTATCGACAAGCAGTAAAATCACCTCCACTTGCACTTCAACAAAAACAACGCTCCTTTCTAACATTTGGATTCGGAGCTGGTCCAACTAGAAGAGAGTCACATGTTAATGTGAATGTAACACCGACTAGTCATGATTTAGCATCTGACACTCCAGAAATTCGAAAATATAAAAAAAGGTTTAACAGCGAAATTCTGTGTGCTGCACTATGGGGTTAGTAATTTATTTTACTGTATGGGCAATTTTCAAATAGATTTTAGTTTTATTTTCCAAAACGCAGTTGAATTAAAGTTCTGAACAATGTAATAATTGTTAATACTTTCATAGATTCAGTTCCGTCCAGGAGTATACCTGAAAATTTAGCGATCGAAAACGTGCTCGTTTTTCTGTCCTTTGTCAATTCACAGAATATAGAGAATAAAAAAGATTGCAGTCGCCGCTCGTCCGAGCGATTTTCATCTTGCGCACGCCACTCCATTTTTTATAATATTTTCAAAACCAGTGAACATTTTTACAGTTTGTTAAGCTCATTTTAAATAACAGATTTTTAGGGTTTATCTTGTGTTACTTTTAATTTTGTTGCAATTATTTTTCGGAATTTTCTCAGGAGTTGAACTTGAATCTTGAAAATTGGAAAAAATATAAATTAGGCCGGCGTTTCTCACTCACAAAGTATTTAATTATCAAAAATACTTTAAATAGGGCCATCTTATTTATTTATTTATTTTATTCCGGAAATATGTTGGGAGAATTAAAAACATGTTTTTAGTCGCTAGTTTTTTTAGGTGTTTGTTCATGCAGAAAAAATACAGACGTATTTCCTAACGTCGCACAGTGGGGTAAAGTGATATTTGTTGTGTCAAAATTCATTGTTCATGAGTGCTTAATTATTAAATTTTAGTTGCTACACATTTTCTTTAATATATTTTTTAATTCAGATTCCAAATCCGGCCTGGAAATTACTCTAGGACTTCAGATCTCGGAGAAAAAATCGATTAAAAATGTTATTCGAAACCTTTAAGGTCTGAATTATTTATACTCGATGCTTATTTTACTATTAATCGAGTTTAAAGATTTTTGGGGTAGTTTCTTTCGAATCCGAAGTCAAAATCTCAAAATTCAATATAACGAATCCAATATGGCGGACAAAAAACCTAAAATAAACCCGATATAACTAGAAATTACTTCTCGGGTTTTTTTGGGGTCGATAACTTCCAATTTGAAGTACAAATTTTAACATTTTTAAATAGAGATCAGAAGTTTTAGAACATTATTAGTTTCTGTATCTACATTCACCTCGTTATATTCAACTTTTTGATATGCCATATTATTGTTTTGTACTAAAGATGTAACATGTATTTTAATATATTTTGAATTACCAAAAAGCATTGCTGTACTCTTTTGCAATGAAAGTTAAAAAGAGAAACGAAAGAAAAAGAGAGAAAAAAATCAGCGCAGTGGGCGTTCTAAAATAACCCAAAACTGCTGTAATATTAGGGAATAAAACTAATGATACGGAAACCGGAGATGAAGATGAGAAACTCAGTTTTAATAATGGCATTGTAAAGTATTGAAAAGAGTCTGCGTTAGCATTCTATTTAGAATATACTTAGAATAAAAGATAATCGAAATTAAAATTATTTAATAATTTGTCACATATCTCAGAACATTCCAATTAAAATTAAGTCTTTGACTTTGAAAAAGAATTTAAGTTTAATTTAATCTGAATTTAATTTCTTCATTTATAACAAAATTTACCCAGCTTATAAATAAATTTGCAAAGCAATGAAAGAATGTCAACCCTTGAAATATAATATATCTGAAATTGAAGTTCAAGTTCCTTTGTAAGATATACTTAACAAAATAGCTGAGCGTTTATGTGAAGCAGTTGCTATAAATTGGGATACGTTTGACTTTAAACATTTAGAATTGATTATAACAATGGGATTTGATAGCCCATCGGGTCATGTAAACCCACACCAATTGTGTAGCAATCCAGACAATGAGAATCCAAATGCGTCAGAATCACTATCTTTAACCCGTATGATCATCATTCAATTAAAAAGTTTCAAAACAGAAAAATGTTGATGGATACACCCGACACCGCAAAGCGTTCGCTTTTGCAGCCCATTAAGGATAGCACTAGAAAAAGAAGATAGTGAAGCGATTCAGCAACAACTAGATGTCCCATGTGTCTCAGAACATTACGCAATTTCGGCAACCTGAAAGATAATTTTATTGCACATGCATCATTACTTAAATTTGCATAATGAGATTAAAGCTATATAGCACATGCTTCACATATACCGAAAAACTATTGAAATCTGGGATGTGCGAAAATTTTTTAAAGGTAAATTAATAATTTAGTATGTATTTCCTTTTATGTTTATAAAACTAATTTTCTCGCCTGTTTATCTTATGTAAAAATCTGTGAAAGTTGATTTATTAATTTATAATTTGTAACGAATTTCTGTTCCTCCAATTTTTCAGAAAATTATCATTAATATCGCGATGTATAGCTACTTAAACTTATTGTACAAAAGAAATTATACACAAAATTAGGAGTTAAAGAGGGCCAAGTTTTACCAGGACATAGTACAACCAGTAAGGACAATGTAGCAAGAAAGTACTTTCTAAAACCGGATATATTTTCTCAGGCTTTAGAGGTCAGTGTTGTGCTAGTTAATAACATTGCATCAATATTCACTGCATTTAAATGTAGAAAGCACTTAAAACTTGATGAGCTGGAAAAAGTTTGCTATAAGACGTATTTTCTACATTACGAGCTTTACCCATGGGCAAGAATGAACCCTTCTTTGCACAAACTTTTGAGACACGGTTGCAATATTTTCAGGCAGTTTTCGTTGCCAATGATAAATCATGGCATAAATTTTATCGGAGAAACATGATTTCACATGCGCGATAACGTAGTAGAGAGAAAAGGACACTTGATGTTTTTTATCGCTCAGTCTATTGTACTGATCCAAAAATCTCTCTTGTATTATTAAATGATAGATTAAAAGCAAACGGAAAACAAAAAATTTTTCCAGATGTGAAGAAAGTTATTAAAGAAGAGTAAGACAATTTAACATACATACATGTTACTTGAATTTTATTTAACGCATAAATTCTCTGGCTTGGACTTAAGAATTGTCTTTTCGACAATCCTCGGTAACTTATATACCGCTGAAAAGGCGTCAAAAAATACGAATTTACATTTATGTAAAGACAATCTCTTTATACTTACTTGATTACAATCTATCAACCCGTCAATAAGAAAATGTTTACAGACAATTTACTGACGACAGTGATAACAGCAATGCAGAATGTGAAAACAGCGACCAAATGAATGAAGATGATTTGTAACCAGAATTGGTTCAGTTGCGTTCTGCCTAGCTATATACTTGCGTAAAATCTTATTCATAGTTTGAATCTCCAGGCATTTTCATCAAACGCTTTAATATTTTTAATACCAGCCCTAAAATTTTTTAATTTAGCAATTTTCAGTGATATCGGTTTTGCTTTACAATTTTTGTCCACAATATTGAATCCATTATTTTCATTTTTGACATTTTTACTTCATATTCGAAATCCGCGACTCCAAAAATCTGCAAGTGGTAATTATTAGTCAGACCAAATTTTCTACAGGATTTTTGTCTGCCATATTGAAATTTACACTTTGACTTCGGATTCCAAATCAACGACGAAAAGATAGAAGGTTAAAATTTTTGCACACTTGTGATGTTATGTTTATTGAACACGTAAATTTTTTTTGGGTTGTTACATGAAAAGGGTGGGAGGTGGGGATGGAACAATGGCGGCAGGTCGGCGGCGACTTTTTCCCGACTGTGGCCCAGCGCGCTTGACCTCGCTCCACCAAACGGCCGATAACTTTCGAAATTGATGATATTTTGACTTGAAATTTCGCAACTACATTCTTGAAATATACATCTATCCGATAAAGCAAAAAAAAATCGATTTTTTTTACCCAGCAAGGTAGAAACCCGCCTCAAATACGATGAATAGTAAAATTTCATTGCGTACAAATAATTCAGACTTTAAAGGTTTTGAATGGCATTTTTAATCGATTTTTTGTCTGAGGTCAGAAATCCTAGAGTAATTTTCCGTCCGGATTTGGAATCTGCATAAAAATATCTAATTAAAAAATGTGTAGCACCTAAAATTTAATACTTAAGCGCTCATGGTAATCGATCATCTAAATTTTATACAAAAACTGTCAAATTTGACATCGATTTTTCAGGTTAAAAATAGTTTTTTTACATTCTCTCTATTTTTCTTATATTATGCAGGTATTCATCTACAACTTTCAACAGGATACATCCCTCTATGTTATTCCTGTCAAAAGATAATAAATTTTGACACAATAATATCACTTTACCCCACTGTGTGCACTGAACATTGTCATCGTAAAATCGCACGAGTTTAAAGAAGAAAAGTGAGGTGCATATGCTTTGATTGAGCTGTGATACTATTCCGTGCGAAATTCGAAACAGATGTTTCTCAGTGTAACTGTAATTTTTTAAAATTACATTTTAATTGATTGAATCATTTTCAGCGACGCGCTTAGTAATTTAAAAATGGAATCTTAAACAGGACAACCTTCTTCTTATTGTAGTTGTTTTAATGTAGTGTTTTCTAATGTGGGACCGACCATAAATCTCGTGACGCATTTTTCTTTTGATTATTTCGTTGTATCCTTTTCTACTTCAGGAAAATACCTTTTTTTTAAATGCATTTGTTATTTTTCATAACGTAATTTCAACCTGAGGGAGCGAGAAAACGTCAGGAAGACAAGCGCAATTTTCACTTGGATGGTACAAAGTTCCTAATCTTAACTTTAAGGTTTTAATCTAGGTTTTTTATGTAGAAACTTAATTTAAAATATAATTAAAAAAATATGAAATACGTTTCCGGGGAAAATTTGACTCATATATATACTTGGCATAAATTCCATCTTGTCTCACCCAAATCAGCAAATAATACCATATTAAATGTAGGCATCGACATAGTACTTTTCAGTGAAAAAAATTGAGACGTACACTTGATTGAATGTGTCTAATGATGTCCAGTCAACTTTAAAATATAAAAATAACGCTATTTGTGCTGTAATAGTTTCCACTAATACACTATATATTTTTTAGGTGTAAACTTACTGATTGGTACAGAAAACGGACTAATGTTATTGGATAGAAGTGGTCAAGGGAAAGTTTATCAGTTAATTAGTAGAAGACGTTTTCAGCAAATGGAAGTCTTGGAGGGACAAAACATTTTGGTGACCATTAGTGGAAAGAAGAATAGAGTACGGGTTTATTACTTATCCTGGTTAAAGAGTAAAATTTTGCGAACCGATGGGCATAGCGATGTGAGTATCTATACTAATATCAGTTTGTTACTCAATAACATAAAATTTATTAAGAGTAAAACTATATTAAAAGTACTATTTATGTTGATGTATAAATAATATATTTTGACATAGAATTAAGTCTATGTTTTCAGCTACAATAGGGCCTTACCGGCGACGTGACATGAAAAAGCGACACGAAAATGTGCGGGAGACAAAATTTTCATTATCCCGTTACAAGCTCTTGGACGCGTTCTCGTTCTGTCCTCTCTTTTTCTTCTCTCTTTCTCAATGAGATTGTGGCGAAAAGAGAAATTTTCATGCGACACTATAGTAATACAATAATAATTTTCACATGATGTAGGTGTAATTTCTAATTTCACTCAACAACGTAATCCTACGTCTTTCGGTAGGCCTGTATCTGCAAATAATGTGGGACTCCTACCTGCTATAAGTACCCATGTTGCGGCTGTACGAGGTTTAAATAAAAGTTACAGGTAAGTAGGAGTTTTTGATTGTTTATGTCAAAGTCGCATCCCACGAAAATTTTACGATGAAGATGAGAATACTCTATATTTTTTTAAAAAGTTAATCCTTTGTTTAATTAATAATAAACAAAGAAATTTTTGTTACATACCAACTTCATGCTCAAATAAAATATTAGAATATGTAGTGCGTGGTTATACATGATAATGTGGCACGCCGGAGGAACCTAGCCAATCAACTGAGGAAATATCTCAGTTGTTTTATTTTTCTTGCGGGATCGTTGAACCGTGCCTCCTAAAAGGTACCTTTGTTGCCATGATTATCATTGTCACTTTAAGGGATGAAAAAATTTTTAAATCTCGTAATTTTACTGGTGTAACGAGTAAAATCAATATTTATTCAAATGTAATTAATGTTTTCGAATAAGAGTAGTCTTTTTACAATCTATAATACTACTAGACCGTCGGGCGGAACGTGTCAGTGGGCAAACACTTGGACAAGAGCACACATTATGAATTAGCACGTATTTAAGAAATTATGTATTTTAGTACCTGTCATGATGGTGACCTTCAGGATAATACCAACCCTTGAGCTGGGTTCGAAACATGAAAGTTTTCCAGTTCAATCTATCACTCCCGGCACAATGCGTTGCGATTGTCACCCCGAAACTTATCACAATTTTAGAATCTTCTTCCCTGGTCCGTTCGTACAAAGCACAATTTTTAGCTATTTGGGTAGAGCGCACCCCACGCAGAAGGATTGCACACATCTACGATGTCGGTTCATTGCTACCACGCGTTTTTGATAGTTAAAGTCCCAAAAACACTCCCCTGTCGGAACTTCCTTGACGAAACTAAGCCTTCAGGGCGTAAATACACAGCGCGACACGTGCGAGGAAAAGCGGATGGAGCGAAAAAACATTGACAATGTTTCTTCCTTCTATTCGGACTTCTTACTTAGCAAGGTAAGAGAGCTGGTCGAGGAATTCTTGTGAGACAGCGCCCGAATCATAATCGTAACCTCGGATGATGGTAGGATCGAAGGGTTGTTTTGTTGACTCTTGTGGGAACATTATGGCTAACCGAAGTCCATACGTGCAAAATCTAGATGCTGATAAGATGTAGATTAAACAAATTTCTTGATGCACGTGCATCCGGTCACTGCTGCTATGTCGTTTCATTTTTCGTCGCTTAGAATAAAATAAAAACATACGCTCTTATTGTTTTGTGGCTCGATTAAGTGTACTTGTACTCACTCTCTCTGTACATTGGCCTCCTAGTCTTAGGTGTGTTAGTATATTAGCAAGGTGATTGCACCCACGTCGGCCACGGATATGCATACTATCCGTTTGTAGGCTGTGGGGACAAACGATTGAAAATGATTTTAAATTGCCCATCCTCACCGGATCGACCGTAACAAACCTGCCCTGGAATTCCAACAATCGTCCTCGATTGTTACCAGAGGCCGACGTCGTTGCCCCCTCCATACTGAATACATTGATAACTATCTATGTTTGCCGGCGGGAATAGGGCTATTTTTGCTAGTTCCTCAATGCTTACATGGGAGAGCATTCGCAGTATTCAATGCAATAGATAAATTTTCGCGAATTGAGGTTGGTCCAAAAACTCACAAGAAGCCTTCAAATGGATTTTAAGTACTAATTTATTATAACGAGCAAGTATATTGGATGGGGGGTTAATTACTCAAGGAAGCTGATTGGTAACTTTAGGGCTAAGTTTGATTTGAAAATAAATGATATCCCTAATGGTACGTATGATTTCGTAAGTTGAGGACCCTTGGAGCCTGGCTAACTCATGGGCGTTTAAGCATCTTTCGAGTTGAAAAGCCCAAGAGTAGTCGTGACACATCCGGATGTTGATGGACGACTTAAAACCGTTAAGTGTGAATAAGATTTTGTTTGAAGAACAAGATTATTATAAATAGCAAGACTTTGCTTGAATTTAATTCTCGAATTAGGTGACTTCACCGTAGATGATTTCGAGAATATACAGATACAATATGATGGTTGAAATACAGCCGATCAATTTACTCAGAAAAAACCCACGAATGCTCTCCGTATTGCATTTGTTTTCAAAGCGTAGTATTAGGATTCTTTATTACTAATTGAGATCAAAGATCACTCTCCAGAAACACTCAAGTCATTGTTTATTTTTCATATATCATACTCATAACCCATACCACAGATTCTACGTTAAGGCTCTCTTGATGGAACTTCATTCCTCTTTTATTTAACACCATACTACAGTGGCGCAGTAACAGGAAGAATTCGGTGTTGAGGTCACATATTTACAGTACTGGCATTTACGAGAATTGAGGGAATTGAGGAAATGAATCAGCGATCTAAGCGGGTTATAGTGTCTGCTTCGGCATCCTTATCCTTGATGATAATAAAGGTGGATTGTCGAACGAAGTTTCGTTTATTTCTTTAGAAGAGTGATACTTAGCATTTGTATCCTCACTGATGAAATATCATCGTGAACCTTATCTGACAAAACATACGATGGTTCCAAGTTGGCCTGAACCTTCAGCTCTTCCAAAGTAGGTGGAGGAGCTAATTCAACAGACTGTCCTTGAAGTCGAGAGTCACTGAATACTGTTTGTAAAAAGGATTGCTTCCTTCTGGAAGTCATTCGCATACGCCAACATGGTCGGAGTGATAACGTGTTGATGAGAGCGCCTCGATAGAGATAAAGTACTATTAGTAGTGACAGTAGCACCATACCGGCATAGGAACCGTGTATTAACGAGGTATGACTAGACTGTTCTTGTTTCTGCATACGAAAATCATATAACTGTTGTTCCAGTTCTTCCAAGTTTTTGTCCCCTTCCTTATTGGCTGGCAGGCTTACATCCTCCTGGGAAGTTGTTGTGGTTAAACCTGTCATCTTTTGAATCTCGTGGATTCGAATAATCAAGTCGCGGAGATAGGATTCTCACGTTTCCAATTTACCAGCAGATGGAAATGAGCTAGGTATTTGCGCAATGCTTCCGTAGAGTAGCTCAAACGGAGTGAAATTCGTGGCTTCACGCACGGATGTGTTCTTTGCAAACATAGCGAACGGTAACAATCGATCCTAGTCATCGAAATCCTCGGCATAGTCTTTTATATAATCAGTGAGAACGATGTGACTACGCTCCCATGAACCGTCGGTTTGGGGCCGATATCCGGATGTTAAATGTTCAACTCCGAATATCTTCTGAAATTTCTTCATTAATTTGCTTATAAAACTCCCTCCACGATCCGTGAGGATGCAGCGTGGGGCTCCGTATTGCGCGAATAGATTTTGAGCTACAGAGTGCGCGATAGGCGTTGCATGTACATTTGGTATGGGTGCAGCGATACATAATTTTGAATAATTATCCTGCATGGTGACGATATGCCTATTACCGTTAGCTGTAGTTGCCAGCTTACCCACTGTATCGAGAGATACCCTATCAAACACTCCAAGAGGGGTGTTGGTAATAACCATGGATTCTCGAGTACGTGCTCTTCTTAATTTATTCTCAGGACAGCTTTGACATCCGCGAATATAGTTAATTACTATGCTACGTAGGTCCGACCATGTGTACCGCTCTAGAATACGTCGATAGGTCTTTTTTACACCTTTATGCCAGGTTAACAGACTGTTGTTGTGTTCTTCTATTATTTTTAAGCGCAATTCTTCCGGAGGTACTTCTAACTTACCGTGACATAAGGGGACCACCCCAGAATACGTCCGAAGTAACTCGGTCATTTTGTTTTGTGCTAGGGTACCTAGTAAATCACTGGAGTTTGCCATACGACATGTTCCACAGTGGACGCGTTCCAATTTCATCCTCAGATTCTGTAGACCAGTTGTTACTTTTCTCCAATCCACAGGATCGAAGTGATTTCGCTTGATGACAATAAAGTACACTCTATATTTACCCGACGCGGTAACTAGTATTTGACCCATCCTAGATCTTTTCTCCCATAAGTACTGTGGATTAAGGCGTTCGGTGTCAATAAGCAACTTAAAAATAGGGTTCGTAGGGTCACAGTGCTCTGAAATTAAGTGCGCGTAATTATCTCGTCGATAATAGCGGCTCACTCCATTCTTGGAGCACTGGAAGGGCTATTTGTGATGGGCATATTTTCACCGGAATTGTATCCTTGTCCTTCCTTTTATCTTCTTCTTGTTCTAGTGAAAGGGTCGGGGGATCGATGTAAGGCACGTCTATATCAAGAGTATTCCTTAAAATAGAAGGTTCCGGATGTGTCATGGAAGCGTCATCATGGTCGGTTTCCTCCCTTAATGGCATTGTCACTAAATTCTTCTTTGAAGGGTTTGTCTTGTAAGCTATGGAAACCTTGCGGTTTACTTCAGATATTTCTGGAGTAGACCTTGCGAATCGCATAGACAATCTCCGGGGAGTTTGAAAAAGCGACCTTCGAGATGGTTTTTGTCCGATGATCGGAGATTCTATAATTTCCGGTACAATTTTAAATCGCACGGTACATTTTTGTTGGTTAACTTCAGGTGCGTGCCCTTGTTCTCCGAGATTATTCTTTGATTAAGGTGTTTCTGAAATGATTTCAAGAATCTGTTTATTCTCTCGGGAAGTGGATCATCTTTTCCTGTTCAAGGGTCCATGTTTTTCAACGGGAACAGGAGATCTTGATCTTCTTCGCCTTCAGAGACTGCAGAAGGTTGATCCAAACCTTCAGTCTAAAAATAGGACTGGTGATCTTTGAATGATTGATCGAATTTCTCTATCGAGTTTTGCACATTGACACGAATTTGTGGCAATCGAGGTTCGTGAGATTTTGTATCGAGGTTGCATTCCTAATCTTTGTCGTCGTTATTTTCGGCACTACTGGTACAGTTCGGACTAACGTGGACAATAGTCGCAGCGAATGGTCCCGATAATTCCTCTACCCAGCCCTTTTGGAAAGTGCTACTCTCAGGGTGGTCAATGGGCAATATATTATGTTTCTTGATCCCTGCTCGAGCAAGTTGGTCCGCTGCTTTATTGCCTTAAATATCTTGATGGCCTGGGACATGGTTTACGACAGGTTTACTATCGGAAATTTTTCATCTATTCGCCTCCCAGATTGTATAACTGTCGATGAGAAATTGGGAGTCAGTGAAAATGCTTAGTTTTGTGATCCCATATTAACTGGCCTGTTTCGCAGCAGCCGTGGCTGCCTGAGTCTCTGCAGCGTTGATCGTCTGCCGTCCTTGAGCGGGTTTAGAAATGTTTCAAGGGTGACCTGGCCCGAACCACACACCTACGCCTCATTCAGGTTTTCCTTTACTATTGTAGTTGCAAACTCCATCTATAATACACCTCTGTGCGCTTATTGTATAAGGAGGGAAACCAAGGATTTGACAAATAGGATACTCTTTTCGTGCAATAATAAGAGGTTCGATACTCGGCAACACACTATGATCTCTTCTATAAACAGGTGGGTTGGATTCATCGCTATCTTCTCCTTCGGATGAGGCACCATCGGATGAGGAATTCTCGCGCCTGTGGTTAGGAGTTTTGGACCATTCAGGAACTCGTGCTCGTCGTCGGAGTCGAGTTGCTATTCCAGTCTGATCGAGGAATAGTTTCCTATAATATGTTGGGGGTTGATAAGTTTCACCTGATCCTTCGGCGGTAGATATTTCTGGTAATAGCTCACGTCGAGGACCTGTAATACCTTTTTGAAGCTGCTTGGCCTGAACCCCGGTACTCGACATACTTGGGTTGCGGTTTATAACTGAGTTAAGTATGGTAGGTTTTTCTGAGACTTTACTAAACTCTGTCGGCATGGGGCGACAGTTCGTGTGCGAATCGTTCTCTGGTTTGTTAGTTCTAAATTTTCGTCTAACTCTTTGTTGGTTGAATGAGGAATTTGTGTAAATTGTGATTGTATGATGCGACCTGAGTTAGGCTTTGAAATGGGGACTATAGCTGCGGTGCCTTCTTGTATCTTGCTTTGGTTTTCGTCGATTTCAACGGTAAGGCTCGGTATAACATAGGGGTGATACCTTGCCCCTGAGCTATCTCCTCTTCCTCGTCCTGGGTTGGATTACTGGAAGGCTTATTCGCATCTGCGTTTGCGTACTTACTTTTAGCTTGATTGTTAATGGGTGACCTTTCCCGTGATTGTACTACCTCATCGTCAGGCTGTTTAAACCTGCTCTGGAGGAGATATTCGTCCATTCCTACCGGATTTCCCGATAAGGCTTAAACTCCTCGGTTGAGCTTTCCCTTTTTGTACTCAAAGATGTATTGGTAATCTTTGAGTCGGTCTCTCAAGCGAACCGGTCGTGGTCCTGGATTTTCACCATATGTAATCCAGTGGACCGGATCATGGTCATAGGCCAGGATGAACTCCCTTCCGTGCAGTTATAGTCGGAAATTAATCACTGACAAGTAACACTACCCAAGTGTCACTCATTGATTAGATCCAAACTTTGCACATCAATAAAACACTAAAAAAGATTGACCACCCGTTCGAAACCAGAAGCAGCCTAACTCACTTATCTCTGGGATCAGCCAGTTCAATCGCTCGTTCTTCTTAAAATAATTAAATTCCACACCATAATATAGCCCACTTAATCACCTACCCCTTGACCAACGTAACCCATCCAAACACCCACTCCTAACCTACCTAACCTCGAGAAACCACCCCTATGAAACCACAAGGAGGCTAACCCACCTGACCCTGGGAACAGCAAGTTTATTCGCTTATTTTCCTTGTAATAATTTAATCCCACACCACAGGCGGGTTAACCCACCTACCCTCAACTAAGCTAACCCCTAGAATCTACCCCTACCAAACCACAAGCAGGCTAACTCTCGTGACCCTGGGAACAGAGAGTTGCTGATCCTAAGCAGATTTCTTCGGGGTGGGTGTTTAGACGGCTTACGTTGGTTAAGGGGTAGGTGATTAGGTGGCCTATATTATGGTGTGGAATTCAATTATTTTAAGAAGAACGAGCGATTAAACTCGCTGATTCCAGGGATAAGTGGCTTAGGTTGCTTTTGGTTTGATAGGGGTAGTTTCGACACCTAGAAAGCGGATTCTGCTTGGGTAGTGTTACTTTTAAGTGTAGCACGGCCAAGCACTCCGTCTCCGTGGTTTCAAACCGTTGTTCTGCGTTGGTCATTATGTTAGAAAAATATGCCACTGGCATGCTCATGTTGTCATACTCT
Source organism: Druon quercuslanigerum (assembly GCA_010014905.2). NCBI lineage: Eukaryota > Metazoa > Arthropoda > Insecta > Hymenoptera > Cynipidae > Druon > Druon quercuslanigerum. The sequence goes on along the minus strand of JAAAKG020106340.1, from coordinate 23,513 downwards.
TGAGTTAATACGGAGCCAACTACAAATTCTGAAGTGTCGATGGTCAGCTTGAATTGTCTCGTGAAGTCAGGGTACTTCAAAATTAATTCCTCGTATAGATATGCAATTTTTTTATACTCTCACTCCACTGTAATTCGTTACCACTCCTTCGCCAATATGAACACCATCGGGAGCTCCTATACGCGGCAGACTATGACCTCAAAATACCGTTGATACTTTTTCGTTGGGGCAAACGCGCAATTCTCTTTAATTTGCTCAACACCATTTTTATAAACGCAGGTTCGGTCGAATCGGAGACATATACTGATCCATTAGCCACGTCCTGAAGGAAATCCTTTAACGGGGGTGATTTTTCATAAAAAGTGGGTATATGATAAGTTGACTGCTGTAGGGTCATGACCTCCAGAGCAGTAGCCATTGCAGCACTCCTAAAATTATGTTTAAGATTAATCCAGGGATCGTATTGTTATTATTTACAGGAGGGTTTGATTGTTCACCGTTGCTCTGGTTACGGTCGTCGTCTGAATCTGTCGTATTGCAATTGTGGGGTGGATTCCGCTAACACGAGTGACATTTCTAGCTTTGTTTATTTAAAGCTCCCAATCGAAATTAAATAATGATAATGAATGATAATTAACTGTTCCAGCTTGCCTAATAAAAAATCGCTCAAACCAAAATACGCTTACCGGGCATGATACCATCAAGTCCCAAAATGTGGCTCTCAATCCCTCGTTAGCCCTCTTTCGCCCTCACACTCTCATCTGGAACTCGATTGGTGACCCACGAATTTAACTGCTTTTACAGAATAACGGTCCCTTCTTTGTTTGTTTAAGAAGTTTTACCGCCCCGGACCGACGTGAGGTAAGGGTAAAGGTTTTTTTTTATGTTACGCATCAGGAAGTCAGGGAAGAACTCGAAACGCTGCGTTGCCTGCTCAAGGTAGCACGAGAGAGTTAACACAGATTTTTGATTAATAATAATTATTAGTCAAAACTCTTGCTTCACTTTTCATAGAAAGAAAACACGGCAAAGTTCACTTTGCTTTCAGGAAAAAAAATAAATAAAAATTTTTCTTCAGAATAGGATTTGTACAGAGAAAAACGTCTACCCGTCAGCTGAGCATACGATTGGGTGAGGTGTGGATTGTTAATTATTTTTGTAAATGAGAGCCACCTTTTTATCCTTCCTGTATTAGAGGATAACGATATCAAGAGTTTTACCGATTTGTACCGAACACCGTGATCTGTAGCGTTCCTATAGTTTGGAAATTGTAATCTAAGACTGTCTGTTCGATAGAGGCATGTCGGTTGAAACTTACTAACAGCACATCCTGTGAGACAAAGTTTAAATCAGTACTTGTGCAAAAGGCTAATCCTACATTACCGCTACGAAATACCAAGGAAAATAAGCTCATCCCGGTAGGAGTCCGATTTTCGTACTCGACCTGAAGGTCGCAAACGTAAGGAGGCATCAGTGCAATTTAAGCTTACTTGGGATCGTGTTTCTTCCGAATATTTTCGAATTTCGAATTTCGAATATTCCGAAAGATGTTTCGAATATTCTTTCAAATCCCTTTCCGAAATTTCCCTAAAAATCTCTTCTTCGAGGGCTATTGTATTATCGGGGGAGAAATTGGCCAATTCTACTTCGTCCTCGGAAAAGAGTGGAGTAATTTCAATTTTTGATTTAATTCCGCTATCAAGGGAGGGAATGATGCTTTCCGTTCTTGACTTATTTTTCTGAATTCCCTCTATTTCCGTAAAGATATGCTCTCTCTTTGAGGCGGGATATATACGAATTGGAAGTTTATCGGGATTTTAACAGTTTTCCCGGAGGATTTAATTGATTGCTTAACTTCGTGTACGCTTATTTTATTTGACCGAAAATTATCTGCTAACAACTGCTGTTTCAGATTTTTTTGACGTTCTTTGATTTGCCTCCCCCCTCTAGGTTTAAGCTTTTCTTCAATATAACATCTGACATGTTGAATAGTTCATGACCATAGTCAATAGGCTTGCCACCTGAAATTTAGGGGAGGTTTAGACTCGCCGTTAGGATTATTTTTTCTCCTTGCATTTTTGATTATTTACTTTCATTTAATAAAGTTATTCAAACTAGAGAACCAGTACTGATTGTTATTCAGCAAATAACAGTCAAGGACCGCCCTAGGCTTGCCGCTTGGACCTTAGGGGAGGTTTAGACTCCCCGTTAGGATTGTGTTTTCTCCTTGCATTATTGATTATTTATTTTCATTTGATAAAGTTATTCAAACTAGAGAATCTGTATTGATTGTTATTCAACAAATAACAGTCAAGGACCGCCCTTTAGTTTTGAATCAGAAGCAATTTACTACAAGATAATTTTAACAGCTGAAGCAATTATTCTGGAAACGTTTGGACGCTGGCCCATAGGCTTGCTACCTGAACCTCAGGGAGGTTGCGACTTGCCGTTAGGCTTGTCTAATCTCCCTGCATTTCAGATAAATTTAGTGGATTCTGAGTGGTTATAAAAACCGAACAATTATATATACCGCTAAGTACAAAAATTTGACAAATCACTGTCAACGTAACTAACTTCACGGGATTTCCCAATTCCCAAAACTGGCAAAGAACGACAGGATTCAAAAACCTACCGCTGCCATCAACTGTCTGGTACATACCAACTTCATGCTCAAATAAAATATTAGAATATGTAGTGCGTGGTTACGCATGAGAATGTGATACGCCGGAGGAACCCAGACAATCAACTGAGGAAATATCTCAGTTGTTTTATTTTTCTTGCGGGATCGATGAACCTTACCTCCTAAGAGGTGCCTTCGCTGCCATGATTATCGTTGTCACTTTAAGTGATAAAAGAATTTTTAAATCTCGTAATTTTACTGATGCAACGAGTAAAATCAATAATAATTCAAATGTAATTAATGTTTTCGAATAAGAGTAGTCTTTTTACAATTTATAATACCACTAGATCGTCGGGCGGGACATGTCAATGGGCAAAATAAACATTTTAGATTTTTAAATTGGATGTTATTTATCTTTGGAGGAGAATCACTGAAATAGAGAGAGAGAAGGGGGGGGCGCACTTGGACAAGAGCACACATTATACATTAGTACGTATTTAAGAAATTATGTATTTCAGTACCTGTCATGATGGTGACCTTCAGGATAATACCGACCCTTGAGCTGGGTTCGAAACATCAAAGTTTCCCAGTTCAATCCGTCACTCCCGGCACAGTGTATCGCGATTGTCACCCCGAAGCTTATCAAAATTTTACAATCTTTTAAGACGCGTTTTTGGTAGTTAACGTCCCAAAAATACTCCCTTGTCAGAACTCTGACGAAACTAAGCCTTCAGGGCGAAAATACACGACGTTTTTGGAAAAGTAACTCATTAAGATCTTTCCTAAGTATTATCATGATCGTTAGTAATCGAATTCATCCACCCGCGATTGACAAACAGTATCTATTCTTTCGACTAGGGGTAGTTGTATTGATTGACATCGATTGCTAAGATACCTATCAATAATGAATCATTTCCAAATTTACTAAATAGATGGCCGTATTGAAGTTAAAGATATTACCTAAATAAAGTGTTGGTGTTTGTTAACAATTTGCATTACTAATTAAAAATTTACGGATGCATTGGGACTCGAACGTATCCGGATGGTAAGAAAGCTAGGAACTGGCATGAATCGATAGGCGGGAAAGGGATAATGACACGCGCCACCGTTCGCCAGCGTTTACACACACGCGCTTATTGTCTTGTGGCTCTATGAAGTGTACATGTACTCTCTCTCTCTCGCTCTGTACATTGGCCTCCTAGTCTTAGGTATGTTAGTATATTAGCATGGTGGGTGCACCTACGTCGGCCACGGCTATGCATACTATCCTTGTGTAGGCTGTGGGGACAAGCGATTGAAAATTATTTTCAATTGCCCATCCTCACTGTATCCACCGTAACATTTTTGTACAATTATATTGAAAATATTGTTTATGATTCTTGTTTCTATATTTTTTATTGAATGTACTTTTCTATCAATCCGCGAATATTTTAAGGTGAAAATAAAAATAATCGGAAGAGTGGTTTTTTTAACCCTAGAACGTTACTGTTAGGGCTTCCAACACGCAAACAAAGAATCTTAGTGCGTTGTTTATTTTATTATACTGAGAAAGTATATTTTGAAGCAGTGTGCCTCAGACCTAGCATCCGCGTGGCACTGAAAAAAGTAAGTAAATTTCAAAAAAATTATATTTTTTCAAAATGCTTTATTGTTTTATAGTGATGTTTGATGTAGGTATTTTTATGTTGTAAATGAATGTTTCAGAATTATTTTTAACCAAAAATAACATGTTATGTGGGAGTATGTATATGGTACAAGTTAATCTTATACTTCAGTATTTGCTTTCTTACAATATTTACTTGTTTTTAAACAGAAATAAGTTAAAAATTTAATTAATTTTTTAAGTCACTTTAAATAAATGTTTTTTGATATATGATTTTTATTTAAGGATAAAACATTTACATTTGCAGAGCAAAGAAGAACTTTCTGAAGCGCAGTTAAGGAAGAGAGAAATCGATGAATCATGAACAAGCGAATATGTGTGTGCATATTACCATCTGTGCACCGTTGCCCGAGTAGTTTTATTAATTATTCTTGTAATGGTCTTTTTAATCTTTATATGTAATTCTTATATTTATATTACTTTTATTTGCGTCACTAACTACTGAGAAATTGTTGTGTGCACGTTTTTATTGATACCTGAAAGAAATCTTGTGTATAGGGCTCTGAGAGACTTAAGTACGAGGCTGAAACCAGGCGAACTTGGAAATAGATGCCAGTATTGTCGTGGCAATGACGGAAAAGGGTCACTCGTGATTTTTGAATTACTTTCTTTATTTCATTAATCATTGATACCGCTTTCTAATAAACAATAGTCATTTAATAAATGTGAACTGCTTGGTGTTTTATAAATAAAGAGTTCCTGTTGAAATTTACTTGGTCACTGCGTCATTCGAAACTTATTTCTGTCCTCAAGTTAAATAGCATGGTCCTCTAGAGTCGGATCTATTCACAGTGGATCCGTTTGTGTTTTCGCATCGTGAACTAAGTGAGGCCATCATTTAGGGAAAATACACTGAAAACAAATGTGAAAAAAACGGTGCAGTTCAATCAATGTGATGAGACAAAGAATCGAGTGACGCAATACGTAGGGAGCTATAGTGAAGTTCAGTGGATTGTGCGTCGGTTAGAAAGTCAGACAGTGTACTTTCAGTGCATTTGAGAGTGACGATGAATTGGAGGGGTTGATGGTAAGACTGAGACCTCATACTCAACGGAAGTATTGCCGTCTTCTGAAACGTCAAGCGTTCGTCGCAGTGAGAAAGTCAACAAAGGTAACCCGCCTGATCGTTTCGGAGGTGAGTCAAATACAGCGAAAAAACTGGTGACTGACAAGTCAAAGCGTGGATATTATAGTGACAGAAGTGTACGCGATAGCGCTTCTTCCACGACCTCCAGCTCCAGTACTGTAGTTAGGCGTGAACTCCGAAATTGACGTGCGGAAAGCCGAGGAGTTGGCTCGTATTGAGAGAGAACAATCCGATCGAGATCGTGAAGTAGCTCGCCAACAGGCTAAACGTGAGAAGGATCTTGTCGAATTGAGAGCGTGTTTAGAGCAGGCTAGGTTGTCAGAAGAAGTAGAACGCGAGCGACGATTCCGTGCTAGTAATCTGAGTAGTGTAGGCTCATTAAGATCAGAACAGTCTATTATTTTGGATCGCGAACGATCAAATAAATCTGAAGTTGGAAATTGGTTAAAAAATGTAGGTATAGCGAATACCGGTAAATGCGAGGTGGTAAATCCACGAGGTCATAAATACAGTATAAGGCATCCGATTCCGTTCAAAGGTATCGATAATAACGCGAAACATACGGAAGATGAGAGACCGTATAATGTTTTCAAAAAAGATATTGGTGACGGAAACGAAGGTCGTAGTATACCGAATAAATACATGGCGAAACAGATTTTAGACAGAGACCTGCCAGAATTCAATGGCAACAGCGCTATTTGGGTTTTGTTCATCAATATGTTTCGACAAACGACAGAAGCATGCGGTTTTACGCCTGCTGAGAATATGCTGCGGTTACAGAAATGTTTAAAAGGTGATGCTCTCTAAGATGCTCTCGAAGCCGTCAGAGCATTATTAACAGCAACCAACGTAGGAAAAGTGATCGGTACACTCGAACGACGTTTCGATCGGCCAGACTTTATTATAGAAGATTTGATGAATAAAGTGTCAGGGCAGCCAGTTGTAAAAGAAGACAAACCTGCCACTTTAATAAACTTCCCCAACGCGGTAACGAATTTAGTGGCAAGCGTGGAGTCACTAAACCGACCGTCGTATCTAGTGAATCCGATTTTGTTGAGACAATTGATAAGCAAGTTACCTCCTCGTGTGCGCATGCGTTGGGGTAAATATATCGCCTGTATAGATGATGCTGTAAGCCTGAATGAGTTCGCGGATTGGATTTAAACTGAAGCGGCCGCGGCAAGCGCGATCTATCAACCTACGTTCGACGAAAAAGAAACAAAGGACAAACGTATGTTATCGCTTCAAGATAAAAATAGTGATGAAAAACCGCAGTGTATTTTTTGTGATAAATTTCATAAAACGGAAACGTGTGCGGGTTATCAAAAGTTATCGGTTGACGCGCGTTGGGAACCTTTCAAGAAAAAACGGGCATGTTTTGGTTGTCTGTCAACAAATCATGGACTTCGGAAATGTTTGCGGAAAGAATGGATGTAAAATGAAACACCATTCTTCATTGCATCATGACCAAAAGAAAATGAACGACACTAAGCAGGAAGAATCTATCCCGAGGATAGATAAAGAGAAGGCTCTGGATAAGACTGAAAAGGATACAACCGCGGAAAAGGTACTATCTACAAGTAAACGAAGTAAAAGGGTGTTGCTACGAGTTTTACCAGTAACTTTGAAAGGACCCGCGGGTGAAATCGAAAGGACCGGTTCAACCGTTAATTGCTACATGGTACAACAAGGCAAGTTACCGTCGTGATTAAAGGATCTTCCGGAAGGACATATCTTCTCCAAAATATCCAAACAATGAATGAGCTGAGACTGCTGGTACAATCAATGAAAATAGATCCTGCAAAATGGCCACACCTGAAAAATTTGGATATTCTGGACTTAGAAAATGCTACGCCAACGATAATGATTGGCGAAGATAACTTGCATCTGAAAACAATAAAGAGACAGGTAAGAGGCAGAGTGGGTTTTCCGTACGCATCCCTTACGCCTATTGGTTCGATGGTCCACGGGCCATACGATGTAGGACAAGTAGACAAGGCGTACACATTGTTTATTCATGAAAATTCTAAAGAAATAGAATTGAATGAATTAATGACGAGTTTTTGGTCTACGGAATCTTTTGGAGTTATATCAACCTTAAAGACTCTAAAATCAGCAGAAAATCAGAGAGCACGTGATATCCTGGAGAAAACGATTCGTCGTGATGGTGATCGATAGGAAGCAGGGCTTCTATGGAAAAAAGATGATGATTTCCTACCAGAGAGTCGTCAAACGGCAGAAAAACGACTTCTTTCTATTGAAAAGAAAAATGTCTCGTAATCCTGAATTTGGCGAAAAATATGAGGCCAATATTCAAGCCTATCTGGATAAAAATTATGCACAACAATCGTCTGATAAGGAAACAGCAAAGAATGGCGATTGAGTGTGGTATTTACCGCATTTTGCAGCAGTAGATCATCAGAAACCAGGAAAATTACGAATGGTATTTGATGCGGCGGCAAAGTCACGGCGAGAGTTTGACTGATCATCTCTTAAAAGGGCTTGACTTGTTTAATTCGTTACCAGGAGTACTCTTTAGATTCCGAGAAAGAAAAATAGCCATCGTGGGTGATCTGCGCGAAATGTTTCACCAGGTCCGGGTCAAAAAAGAAGATTGCCCTAGTTAAAGATTTCTGTAGAGGAATAAAGAAACAAAAAAGATTGACAGCCTTGAAATAAAAGTCATGATATTTGGATCGGTATATTCTCCTTACGTCGCTGAAGAAGTGAGAAATAGAAATGCGGTGGAGTTTCGGAGTATTTATGCTAACGCTTGTGAAGCTATAGTGCGAAAACACTATATGGATGACTATTTGGATAGCTTGGACACCGCAGAACAGGCAATTCAAAGAGCTCAGGAAGTCGCCTACGTTCATCAAAAAGGAGATTTTGAAGTTCGCAAATGGTTATCAAACTCTCCAAAGGTTTTGGATTCGTTACCTTCTGAATCGATAGCACCAAAGGGAACAGATCTCATATTGTCAGACGAAAATTATACTCGTGTTCTGGGTATAAATTGGACACAAAATACAGATAGTTTTTTATTTATGATAGACTTTCCCAAAATAGATAAAAGACTGATGTCAGGAGATAAAACTCCTACGAAACGAAAAGTTTTAAAATTTTTCATGTCGCTGTTCGATCCGTTAGGTCTTCTAGCGGTTCTGACGATTCAAGCCAAGATTATGATGCAGGACATCTGGCGTTTAGGCACCGACTGGGATCAAGCGCTTTCAGATGACCTCAAGTAAAAATGGCTATTATGGCTGAAAGAAATACGCCATGCAGAGACGCTGAGGATACCACGCTGCTACTCTTTATATTTAGAACAAGTTTGCGACGTGGAATTCCATGTATTTGCTGATGCCAGCACCCATGCCATGGCAGCAGTGGCCTATCTTCGCCTGAAAGGGGATTTTGGAACGAGCACAACGCTAGTAATGGCCAAGACTAGAGTAGCTCCTACCAAAATATTAACATTTCCGCGTTTGGAACTTCAGAGTGCGGTAATGGCAACCAGACTTTCTCTTTTCATTACAGCAGAGCACAGTCTAAAGATCACTCGTATGATATTCTGGTCTGACTCACAAACCGTCTTGGGCTGGATTAGGTCTGAAGCTCGAAAATGTCCTCCTTTCGTGGCGCATCGGATTGCCGAAATTGTAGATTCGACATCCACGGAAGACTGGAGATGGGTGCCTACAAAGGAAAACGTGGCAGACGAGGCAACCAGGACTACACATCGTGGGGAGCTCCAAAATTCAAGTAGCTGGTTTACCAGGCCCGAATTTCTTTCAAAGTCAGAGGAAAACTGACCTATTTAGAAGCAATTAAGAGGTCCAATCGAAGAGGCTACTGAACTGAAAAAATAGTTTTATTTTGTGGTCAAAATTAGGACAAGTTAATTGACGTTAGTAGATTCTCGTCCTACCTGAAGATGGTACGCACCTTGTCCTGGGTACAACGCTTCATTGATTACTGAGAGTACGAGTACCGTATGGGAGTTGACAGCTTTCGAAATTCAACAAGCAGAAGCAAGAATCTTGAAACAAGCTCAACAAGAATCGTTTCCTGACGAATTGATTCGCCTTCAAAGCGGAAAAAAATGAATTCATCATCGAAAATATGTAACCTTTCGCCATTTCTTTCGGAAGGATATTTAAAGATATCGGGTCGTATCGTAGAGAATGAAGACACAGGCCAGAAGCCTTTAGAACCAATAATTTTGCATAGTTAGCATCCGATTACCAGATTATTAGTTCAGCATTACCATCTCAAAGCTGGTCATAATGGCAGAGAATGTGTCATCAACGATTTGAGAGAAAGATACTGGATCACCAACATTCGGTCAGCAGTTCGTAGTTCCTGGAATTCGTGTCGCGAGTGTCAGCATAGAAGAGCGATACCAGCTGTTCCACGAATGGCACCGCTACCACCACCCAGGCTGCAGCCAAATATCAAACCTTTCACAAACACCGGAGTGTACTACTTTGCTCCTATGAATGTCACGATTGGTCGCCGCCACGAAAAAAGGTACGGGGTTTTGTTTACCTGCCTGACAGTCCGCGCTGTTCATTTAGAGATAGCTGCGTCTCTCAAACCGATTTTATGATAATGGCACTCCGGCGTATGATAGCCCGGCGGGGTACACCCCAACGATTTTACTCTGATAATGGCACAAACCTAAGGGGAGCATCAGAAGAACTAGGAAGAGCGATTCAAGAACTGGATCAAAACGAGATTCTGCGTCGGACGTCGGGAGAACTTATGGAATGGCATTTCATAGCTCCTTCAAGTCCTCATGTGGGAGGTTGTTGGGAAAGGTTGGTAGGATCAGTAAAAAAGGCCCTATCAACCACGCTTAAAGAGAGAGCACCTAAAGAAGAAATTCTTCAAACTCTGATGGCTGAAGCAGAATACTCGGTCAACTGCCGACCTTTGACCCATGTTTCCGACGACCCAAACGATGACAGAAGCACCAGGTGTTTTTTCCGATGGAGACGTGCTTCGCAGACAGTGGCAGCAAGAACAACCAGACCTTAAAGTAAATGACATCGTGGTAATTTGGGATGACAGCGGACCTAGAAATCAATGGAAGAAGGGACGAGTTTCATCAGTGTACCCTGGAAAGGATGGCCGCGTACGAGTGGCCGATGTACAGACAGCTACGGGACTATTGCGTAGACCTGTTGCAAAACTGTGTCCCCTAAATGTGTTTTAATGTATTCCTATGGATTTACTAGGAATACAGGAGGGGGAAATGTAATGGTCTATTTAATCTTTATATGTAATTATTATATTTATATTACTTTTATTTGCGTCACTAACAACTGAGAAATTTTTGTGTGCACGTTTTTATTGATGCCTGAAAGAAATGTTGTGTATAGGGCTCTAAGAGACTTAAGTACGAGACTGAAACCAGGCGCACTGGGCAATAGAGGCCAATATTGTCGTGGCAATGACGGAAAAGGGTCGCTCGTGATTTTTGAATCGACGCAATTTGCACTCAAATTTATATCTTTATTTTCTTTATTTTATTAACCATTGATACCGCTTTCTAATAAACAATAGTCATTTAATAAATGTGAACTGCTTGTTGTTTTATGACCTTAAGTTAAATAACAATTGTATTAAGTGAAATTGATGTATTCTGAGTTATACGTATGATTCACGGATAAAAAAAGCTTTTGTATCTTTTTTAATGTACTTTTTTCAAAACCTATATCCTCAAAATTCACTAACTTGACCCGTGCACTTTCCTTACTATTTATAGTTATTTACAACTATTTACATGAACTCTTATATCTAGATCCTTATTTCAATTTTTTCGATAGCGTAAGTTAAAACGTTAGCGAACGAGTGAGCGAGCAATCCAAAGCGAGAGAGAGAGAACGCAATCGCATCCTAATCTACTTAGGCTATGACATAAGTATTACTTACAAATCTTTACAGTTAAAATAAATGTTCAATTTGGGGTTACTTATCGTTCGGCTGATGAAGCGGTTTGACGTTAGCGTTCCCATCTGGATTAGCTTTAGGGGAGGCACAAAGTTCTCTCTGGTGTCGCTGATTTCGGAATTAACCCTCCGATACAATAATAAATAGTTGAGTTAGAGAAAAGAAGGCGCTCCCTGAGTCATCAATGCGGTCGATTGAAAATATTGGAGGTGATCACCGCAACGTCGCTTCACAAGTTATGTTTAGTTGCCGGATAAGTTGATAAAAAAAAGGAACCCCATTTTTAAGTTTAAAAATACATAAAGCACCATGCTGAAACAAATTCTTACAAAAAAAAAAAACGATTTGAACTTATTTTCACGGGGATAAAAAAGAGCACACACGTAATAAATTCACTATTATTAAATAATGCCTGATGGACGCAAAAGTCACAGCTCGATCAAACGCGGTGCTGGCCAAGACCCTCTGGTATTCGAAAGTAGAGTTATTGAATAATTAAAATGCTGGTTCGTTTTGAAATCGAGGAACGTCAATCATTTGTAGCCCTGAGGCACGACCCTCGCATTTCCTGGCCCACGGTGGGGCGCTCTGGTCAATCACAGGCATCGCAGAGAGTAAACATAAGAACAACTTAATCTGATACCTCAGTTTCAGGTCAGCCCTGAAGAAGTGAACTGGTATGTTCACGAAACATCGGCAAAATTCGTAGTTTTTTGTACTCTATTGTGGCCCGAATGATCTCTTTTTATCAAAATGAATCACCGTGAAAGTCTTAAATCTATAACGCGAAACAAATTTTCACTCAAAAGATTAGATCGATATCTCTAATCATTTTTGCGGTAGGCGTGCTATTATGTAAATAAAACGCTTTTCCAGAATTTTGCCTCATTGATCTTATGGGAAACTTCCAAGTGCCTATAGTGATGAGTAAATATTAACCGATATGGATAAAATTTGGAGGATATTCTACTTTTGTAAATTCGCACTAAAATTGCAAGAGGGAGCAAGCGATTTACAAAAAAGTAAAATAAGAACTGCCTCTTTGCTCAAATGCGCTAAGCACTCCTCGTCTTTGGATGTCTTCAAAGAACGATTGTCAAACTTTCTTCCTTACTATCCACTTTCCTGGCTTTAGCTTGAACTAAAGGATACCTGTCCTACTACTAAGAATTCCATGTAGTAGTGGATACTTAAATTATATATGTATTTTAAAATATTTGTTTTAAATTGCAGCAAGTTGAACGTCGAAATGGTTGGATAAATGTCGGGGACCTTCAAGGAGCAGTGCATTTCAAGATTGTAAAATACGAAAGGATAAAATTTCTTGTTATTGCACTAAAAGATTCAATAGAAATTTATGCCTGGGCACCAAAACCTTATCATAAATTTATGGCATTTAAATCATTTGGTGAACTTGCGCACAGACCACTTCTTGTTGACCTTACAGTTGAAGAAGGTACCAGGTTAAAAGTTATATATGGAAGTGCTGATGGATTTCACGCAGTAGATTTAGATTCGGCAACTGTATATGACATATATTTACCCAAACACGTAAGTTCTTAATGCTTAGAATAATATTGTATACATATCTGGATTCCAAATTTTCATATACAAACAATACTCTTTTTCCAGACTCAGGGACCAATTTCCCCACATTGTATTGTGGCACTCCCAAATAGCAATGGTATGCAGTTACTTCTTTGTTACGACAATGAAGGTGTATATGTGAATACGTATGGAAGAGTTTCAAAAACAATGGTACTACAGTGGGGGGAAATGCCAACTAGTGTCGCATACATTGGCACTGGACAGATTATGGGTTGGGGCAACAAAGCTATTGAAATTAGAAGCGTTGAAAGTGGACATCTTGATGGTGTCTTCATGCACAAGAAAGCTCAACGGCTCAAGTTCCTCTGTGAACGTAATGATAAGGTAACCAAACTGGCCACTATTTTAAAAATTTTTGTCTGCCGGCTTTCTAGAAAAAAATAAACATTAAACCCTCAGTTTTTTCACATATATGCTCAATTAAGGTAACGGATGCAAAAACTCGTAAAGCCGTCGAAACTGCGTAGAAGTATTGTCCTCTCGGGAAAATCGATCGATGAAGAAAAAAGGTGTGTGGCTGTTTGTTGATAAAAATGCTTGAAATTTGCATCGTGTATTCTTAATACTTAATCGATGGCTACAAGCAATGCACTTGTCATCCAAAAAATGTTAGTTTTTTTTGAAAATTTGAAAAAAATCAAACGAAAATTGTGTAGATGGCAGTGAGTTGAAGTCAACGCACTCTGCCGCTAAAGTGCTCCGGTTATTGGCCTTTGCTACTAATATCGGGACAGAAAGTCCTGACACTTGGGAAAAAGTAGCTCTATCTCAGTGAAAAAAAATCGCACTGAGTTCGCATTCAGGAAAGTTGATTCGAAGTCTTTCTACTTGTTAAATGACGTTTCTTGTATCTCGATGAAACCTTTTTTGTTCTTGTAAGAGAAACAAATGTGGAGTAAATTACTGTTTTTAAGTCTAGATTTTGAAAGTCATCTTTCAGCTGTTCCTTGAGTCGTAAAACTATCTGAAAAAAATTGAAAAAATTCAAGTGGATTGGCTGTCTATTAACGAATGGAACCCAACCTTAAAAATTAAAAAATATTAAAAATTGTGGTCACCAGAATTGTTAATGCAAGAAAAAATTATCTCCGGCTTGAATAGAGATATCGAGACTATTTAAGACTTAAAAGAAAGTGTTTATCATACTGACAAAGCTCGGACCAGTAAAAAGTTGACAAAATTGTATATTTAGCTGTAAATTGAGTTCGCATAATTTGGTCCTTACTGAGCTATGCTAAAGTCTCTTGAGGTTATAGTATACAGGGCAAAAGGTAGAAGGGTGTGCATTGCCTGGCCGCTCGTGCCCGCTCGAAGGCTTGAAAAAAGGGGTTTGCTTCTGTACTGTTCCATGCAGAGCGTAGGCTATTTGTCGATGACTAGATCTGGCATTGTGTTATATTATATATCAGGAGTTTCGACAAGCCACAGGTGCAGCGCGCCCCAGGATCGCCCAGCATTCTTCAAGGTTTACGATTTTTTGTTCGACGGGAAATTGAGAGAAAAGTCTATGACACCTAAAAAAAATCCCATTCGGAAGGGCACGGTTCCTCAAGCTGAACTTGGAGGACACTTTTTTCTGGTATTACAGCAGGATTTGAATTAAAAAGTATTTTACTTAATTTATTTAAAGTAAGTGATTGCGGATGATAGTTCACAAATAAATTTTTTGAACATTAATTTTACGAAGCAATTACTAAAATAATAATAATAAAAATAATTGGTAAAAAAAATAGAAATATTGCATATAGTAATTAAATAAATTATTTGTGTCCACTCCACAATTTTGTAACTATTAATACTTACAAATTTGTTATTATGGATTTTGAAATTGATTATGTTTTTAATATTAGGTAATAGAAATCCAAGTACGTGTGCCTTTCCTGCTACTTTTTAATATTTTACATTAATTTATGGAAATATATTTTTTTATGTTATAATAATTGTACAAATAAGATATCCTTTAGATAAGCTTAAGTCTTAATTTGAAAATTATATTTCGAATTATTCATAAACAAACAGATTTATAGGGAATTTAAATTGTGAGTAAAAAAAATTTCAATTGAATTGAATTTTTCATTTTCCAATATTAAAATAACGAAAACTAAACTTATTTTATTTCATAATTCTCCATTTGAGAGTAAAGTTTCGAAGAGTGCAAAAGAAAAACTGAATAGATAGTACAATGGATAGTAGAAATAACAGATATTAGAAAACTGATTAGTTCCAACCTATTCACCTGGGATCGCTTGTAGATACAGGATCTACATTTCGAGACCCCTGTTATACATAGTACAATTTTATTCTACGTACACAGTAATGAATCACTAAGAATTACGTTTTTATTTTATACATGCTGTTTAATAAGGCGCATTTTTTTAATAATTGAAAAAAATATTAGAGTAGGATAGAATTGATTTATTCCTTTGCGAGTTTGTTTTCTTATAAATTTGTAAGTGTTAATAGTTACAAAATTGTGGAGTAGACACAAATAATTTATTTAATTACTCTATGCAATATTTCTATTTCTTGTTGACCAATTATTTTTATTATTATTATTATTTTAGTAATTGCTTAGTAAAATTAATGTTCAAGAAATTTATTTTTGAACTATCATCGGCAATCACTTACTTTAAATAAATTAAATAAAATACTTTTTATTTCAAATCCTGTTATAATACCAGAAAAAAGTGTCCTCAAAATTCAGCTTGAGGAACCGTGCCCTTCCGTATGGGATTTTTTTTAGGTGTCAAAGACTTTTCTCTCAGTTTCCCGTCGAACAAAAATCGTAAATCTTGAAGAATGCCGGGCGATCCTGGAGCGCGCAGCACCGGTGGCTTGTTGAAACTCCTGATATATAATATACCACAATGCCAGATCTAGTCATCGACAAATAGCCTACGCTCTGCATGGAACCGTACAGAAGCAAACCCCTTTTTTCAAGTCTTCGAGCGGGCACGAGCGGCCAGGCAATGCACACCCTTCTACCTTTTGCCCTGTATACTATAACCTCAAGAGACTTTAGCATAGCTCAGTAAGGACCAAATTATGCGAACTCAATTTACAGCTAAATATACAATTTTGTCAACTTTTTACTCAATAATTTTCAATGCACTGACCTAGAGGAAAAACAGGTCGAAGCCCCACCGCTAAGTAAGATAAGATCGATTTTTGCAAGTGGACAATCCTTCTACGCGGTTCCGAACGCTTAACGACTTCTTGCACCCGTCATCTTATTAGCGGAAGTCGACAAGCATCAGGAAACATTTATGCAAGAAATCGATTGACTTTGAATCTTATAATAAGTAGGATAAGGATATTTTTGTGTCTAATGAAGGAAAATATAGAAATGTGTTTTATCACACATTAGCAATAAATGCAGGACTGCGACTCGTGCGCCCACGTGTCTGGATTTTTACTTCGTAAAATAAAAAATATAAACAATTTAAAAATTCATTATTAAAATGATTCATAAATATTATGTTTTAAATATTTTTGAAACAATTAATAATTTCAAATTGAAAGCGTCTGCAATTAAAAAAATATATATGAAACGACTTTGGACAACTTTTGGACATATTAATAATATTTATTTAGGAAAACTGAATTAATTAAAAAGAAAGTTTTCTTAAATTAAATTAAAAACTTAAATTTTTTTTCTTAAATTATTTTAATTTTGGACAAAAAATTAGAAAAAGGAGTTAAATTGTATAATTTCTTAGTCGAAGCGCTAAATCAGTTCACAATTTCAAAAATAGGAGGTGAAAAAATTAAAAATTTCATATTTTAAGATTAGAATTTTGCAAATTGGATCATTTAAAATTGAAAGCAATTGTAATGCTATTATTCATATTTAAAAGCGTTCAAAATCAAATATCTAAAATTTTAAACTATTGAGTTTCATTAATTTAAAATTCAAAGCCATTAAAACTTGACAATCTGAAATTGAAAACTAGCCCGATTTTCTCCCGGTTATGCTGCTAATAAAGAAACCCGTGATACCGGATGACAGCGAACTGTTATATGATCTTTTTCTGGCTTCTAAATCGGTTATTTTAGTTAAATAAATACACTTTAGGAGCGTTGGTTAAATCCGACGGAATTTTTTTTAGTACAGACGGCAGTATTCCAATATTTTTTACTTTTCATGTATTTGAGAATGAAACAAATAAAACTTGTTGATTATTCGAAGTTTTGAGCAGTGGCTTAACCAGGATTTCTCGAGGGGGGGGGGGGGGGGAAAGACCGAAAAGAAAAAAAGTTACTACTTGGGAGGAAAAAATAGAAAAAATCAGGATATAACATTTATGAATGACAAAAAAATCATCCTTGCGGGCAAAATTGTTTTAAAATAATGAAAACCCTACATTACTACGCGCATTTATTAAACTTTCCTCAAATATTTTTAATTATCAATTAATAAATACTATATTAGAGCCATTCTGCATGTCTCCTGCACCTGCGAATTTCTTTACAGAAAAAACATGAGAAAATAGATAATTTTCACTATTTTTTTTTTTTTTTTTGAATTTCATGCCTTGTATCATTAAGGCCCTTTATCAGAATGGCAGTTGCGTCTGAAGTTTGAGGCCACACGTTTGAATATTTTTGGCTAATTTTGTGCATACCTCATCTAAACAAACATATCTCAAAGCAAGCAGAGCCACTTTTTCGATAAAATGTCTATATTTTGTTTAATAATCAAAATAGAGAACAAGAGCAGTGTCACCCAATGATAGCTGTACATGCATGTCTGCAGAGAGCCTGTTCACCCTAGTCAAACTACAGTCAGCAGACTAACCGGAGGGAGATGAATTATCCGGAACAAATGAACGCGGGTATTGTTATGAGATTTCGGCCAGTTAAAAAACTGACATTATGAACTAATTGATTTATTCAATTTCAATTAACAGAATTAATTTATTTATATAATTACAAGAAATACAAAGAAAGATAATGTGAATCTTTACATTCTGTGCATTAAAACCGCAGCTTTCTAACAAATTCATGCTAAAGACGGTATTTTTTATAATCTTTTCTACGTCAAAATCTTTAATCAATAAGTAGTGTTTTTAACTATTTTGTGCATATGTCTGACTTTTATTATTATTGTATGCTTTATTATTATAAATTAAGGTATTCTCTGCAGAATATTTAGTACTTTGTAAAAAAACTTAATTTGGTTAAGAATTTTTCCCCGTGAATCGTAAATAAATAGTATTTTCTGCAACTTGTGGCAGAATCATGAATGATAAAGTGCTTTTTGGTTTAGAACATTTAACAATTGAGTACTCGGTTCTGAATTTTTAGGGCCCACGGTTGAATATTTTTGTCTAAATTGTTACATATGTCATCTACATACTCATATCTTGAAGCACACAGACCCGATTTTTCAACAAAACCATTGCATTATAGATTACAATTTAGATTATACGCGGCGAAAATGCATATTGGTTACGGACATGACCTTGATACTTACCGGATATGACAGGCAATTCCTGGCGGATATAAATTTGAAATTTGCATAAGTTAGCACGTGAACATTGTTTTTAAATATAATAAATAAATAAATAATTGCTTTGAAATTTTATGAAACATTTTTCAAAACGAAGAAAAATAATGAAGGAAAGTTTCTTGTAAAAAAATTTCGTGAAAAATTTGTTTTTTCATTTCAGCTTAACCCTTTCGAGTTTCATTGTTGGTTATGAACATACCTGAAAAATTACCGCTCGAATATGTCAACACGCGTATTAATGATAAATATTTTAATTAAAGCAGGATTTCACGCTATAAGTCATTCTATCGAACTTCATCCTAAAACAAACAATCAAGGAATATGTTTAGCAGTAGTTTATGTGGCGAGGGTGCAGGAGTTAAAAGTAAATGGAAAGAGCAAAATTCAGTGCAGCGTTGACATAAAGTTAACATAAAGACAAGTATTAGGTAAATTTATAATTATAAGTATAAATTGCCTACTATTTTTCTTTACGTTAAAAATATTAAAAATATTAATAAATTAGAAAGGAGATACGGGACAATCACTGTGAAAATTTAGGTAAATAATTATATATGTAGAATTGGTTCAAATTTTCCTTTTCATAAATATTGCTTTTTTATAATTTATAAATAGTTATAAATAAATAAATTTCGAAAATCGCTCTTTTTACGAAAACATTCATTTTTGAACGTCGTATTGAATAAATTAGAATAAAACTTGTTATTCGGAGGTTTTTGGGATCACTGATCACGAGTCTGAAGTCTGATTTCCAAAATTCAAAATGGTGCATACAATATGGCGGACAAGTTTTTTAAAAAAAAGGATTTTCATGAAACTTGGCATCTGGCGATTTTTGGGGTCTGTGATAACGAATCTGAAGTCAGATTTTAAAAATTCAAAATGGCCATATTGTATCCGCCATTTTGAATTTTAGAAATTCTGACTTCAGATTCGTAATCGGCGAACTCAAAAACCCCCGAGTAACAAGTGTTATGAAAATCCAACAACTTATTAAAAATGTGTCCGTTATTTTGAATTTTGGAAATCTGACTTCAGATTCGTGATCAGTGAGCCCGAAAACCCCCTAAGGTGCATACATCCGTAAAATTAGTTTAATATAAAAATGTATGCCGCAAAGGGTTAAGAACCTAACAATAGTAAGAATCCAAAGATGTTGGAAAGCGATGTTATTTTTCTGAGTGTTATGGTAATAAATAATTAAAACATTGAGTGCGATGGTAAAAATGGCATACTTCAGACCATAGGATTGAGATGTTAAATGAATCCTATATTTCTATACTTCTACGTTTCGAAAACTAAACGTTTTTCTTATCAGGATAGAGTCATATACATAAAAGTTCCTTACAAAATCATGTCGAGTATTTGTATGGATCCCTAATTCTTATTTTCTCCATTGTTCTATGAGAAAAATGATAAAGAGTTTTTATAGTGAAAATCTGTTAAACTAAAATGCAAAGAAAAGAATATATGTTTTCTATTAAAAGTAAGGTTTAGAAGTGAAATAAGATTATTATTTACCTCAGAGTTATCTTCATAAAAAATTAATTAGTTGAAGAAATTTCAGTCTGTGTTTTTTTCAAATCTATTAGATTATTAAAAAGTTTAAAAACAATAGTAAATTTTAGAAGAAACATTTCGGTAGGATGGAAACAAAAGTGCGTTTTGCTCCATTTCTCAAACTAGAAAAAGAGAAACAGGATCATTAACAGAGAACTAAAAATAAACAAAAATAATCGGAAAAATTACAAATGATTGGTAAAATATAAAAACAATAAAATAAAAGTTACAAGAATATTTTTATTTAATTAAAAATGATAAAAAATTCATAAATTTGAAAAAATTAGGAGATTAACAATTAGAATGTATAAGATATCAATGTTTGTACATTTAAAGAAGAATGTAAAATTTGTCTAAATTATAAGTTAAATTTGATAATAAAAGCTTAGTTAAATTAGCTTATTTCAAATTTTAATAATTCTTTTTCTTTGATTAATTTAAAAAATCAAATTTTAATTTATTTTCTAATTTAAAGAATCCAAGATTATTTTATATATTGGACTATAATTATTTAGACCTGAGATTATAGTTAAACAGTCATTGCCATTTTTAATAAAAAACATTTCTGCTGTTAGTCTGTTTTCTAGTTTTTATCTAGTTTTATAAATTTATAAAGTTTTGATTCAATTCAAAAAATTGTTGTGTTATTAAAATCATTAAGAATTCTTTTAATTTAAAAAGATAACTTTCCATGAAAAGGTATAAAAACTAGAGGTTTAAAAACAAATTTTCTAATTATATTTGCATTTGTTTTTTTAAAAAGATAGTCATTCTTTGTTTTCATTTTGTTCTTAATATGTCTGAACAAATTCCATTTGATAATTATTTAAATGAAGAGTTTTTTAAATATATTCAATGTTTGGCTTGGTAAATGATTCACGTGATAATTTAAGTGCGGTATCAATAAGATTTTTGACTGGAAATTTTATGTTGTATTGGATGATTAGAGAAAAAAATTAAATATCTACCAGAATAAGTATCGTTACGATACCAATCTGTAATGATATTGCCTGAATCAATCCTCATAACATTACCATTAAAAAAAGGAATAAAATTAGTACGTTAAATCTCATGTGTGAATTTAAGTCTAGGGTGATAAGAGTTGAATCAATCCAATGTATAACATAATCTTTGATCCTTTAATTTAGAAAATCAATAAAAATTTTATTTTTTAAATTATTCAAAGGAAAAGAATTAATAAAATTTGAAATTTAAATATTACTGTAATTTTTATTTCATAGTTAATAATTTATCAATAGTCGATGTAACAATTTGTGTTTTATTGTTTTCATGTTTTACATGTTTACATGTTTTACAATTCTTGTTTAAAAAGGCAGCAAAACGCAGTTTTATATTCCATCCTACCGAAATGTTTCTTTTAAAATTTATTATCGTTTTTAAACTTTTTAATAATGTAATGGATTTAAAAATAACACAATGAAATTTATTCAACTTATTAATTTAATATGAAGATAATTTTAAGGTAAATATTAATCTTATTTTAATTCTTGAACTCACTTTTAATAGAAAACATATATCCTTTTTTTTTGTTTAATTTTAACAAATTTTCACTATATCAATTTTTTACCATTTTTGCTCTAGAACAATTGAGAAAATGATAATTAAGGATTTATGCAAATACACGACATGATTCGATAAGACACTTCTATATATATGACTCTATCCTGATGAGGAAAACATTTAGTTTTCGAAACATCGAAGAATATAAATAAAGGATTCATTCAACATCATAATCCTATGGTCTGAAGTATGTCATTTTAACCATCTCACTCAATGTTTTAATAACTAAACAATAAAAATGTGCTACAGGAATCTTAGGAATGAAAATACGAGTGGTATTTTTATCTGGAATTGTGTAATTTTCACACTAGAATATCCCCATGTTTGAAAAAGAGAAAATTAATAATATGTGATGTACATTAGAGTGGCCTAAAATCATGTTTTTAGTTTCGAAAATTCGTTTTTTTTTTATAAAAACTATTACTGTATTATCGTTAAGTGACATAAACTCATTCGCAAATATTTTTCTACCGTTAAAGTAATAAATTAATATTTAGTTTCAACAAAATTCAATTTGTATAAACAATATATTAAAACTACTGATTTTTGAAAAAATAATTTTGCTATATATCTTCACTGTTTTTTTCCAGAAAAGTAATGGTGATAATTTTTAATTAACACAACATTTCGAAAAAAATATTATTTAAACCAATTCAATTTACTTAAATAATTAAAAATCAATGAACAAATTCTCATTACCTAATTAACACAATAATTTATCTAGACACCTAAGTATTTACATTTCAAAAAACAAGAATATTGGAATACTTTATGGGCTTTTTGTAATCCGACATGAGATCTGTCATAGACAGAGAACTTCAAAATTCAACTCCGATCAAACCGTTTAATAAACTCGAGCAAACTTTTTTTTCTCATAAATTAAGATTTTATCAGTTTTCTTACAGACAATCTCGTTATTTCTCCTTGCTCCTATATATGGTTATTTGGACGCGGTATGCCAAAAATTAGATAAAAGTATTAAACCTTGCAGCCTCAAAATTTAGACGAGATTAGACATTCTGATAAAGGGCCTTCAGCTTTTGCTTTCAAGAAAATCCGAATTTCCAGCCAGTTTACCGCTCCATTTGACTTCCCTCCTTTTGAATACCACAAATATCAAATTTTGTTTAAATTATGAGATAAGACTCATGCTGTAATTTCAAAATGAAAGTGGAAGGTTTATTGCTGAAATCATTTACATAGGAAGTTTGCGTCTTATTCTAGCCGTATGGGTATTGAAAGTTTTAGGCTTGAGATTTATTAGGGGGGAGGGAGATGTAGTGTCCCTGGTATTTGTGAAAACGCTACTGGTGGAAGCGAGTTTGATGGGTGGTCCAGTTGTGGTCCCTGGGAAAGGCCAGGGAGATGTGGCTTGCGCCGAGCCCGGGGAGATCTGATTTCTGGGTCTCACGGACCATACTTTTATCGACTACTCTTCAGCGGCGGCGCACCATTCACGACGTAGCGAGTGGGTGTTCACTCACGAGGATCGTATTGGTGATGTTGCTGGAAAGAGGTTTCGCGTGAATGCTTCGCTCTGAATACGCAATAGTCTACGAGCAGCGGACAAACAGCAAAACTGCGCTTGCGCTGTGGGTTACCATAGATACTTATTCTTCTAAGTCGAATGCCAGTTGGGGTTAGGACGCCCAGGCGACGAAAGAAAGAATCCTAAATGCATGCTAAAACATTATTCATGGTTATAAATATTATTCATAACCACGAATCTAATTTAGCGGACATCAAAACACAGGGTAATTACATTAAACTACAAAAGCGGAAAATACTTGACATCTATGCATCTATGCAGGAAAGTGACCTTGTTAGTTGTCACACGACTTTTTCCAAATAGGATAGTAAATCTGGTTTTCCAAAGTGGCATCAATCTCTCTATGCACCTCACAATTTGCGGATGAACCTTTAA
>JAAAKG020106339.1:22097-68428 GCA_010014905.2 Druon quercuslanigerum | reverse complement strand
TTTCAGATCGAGATTTGTTCCATTTGTAAGATTTAGAATTAAAAACTTAATTTTTAATTTCCACAATGGTTTAATATTAAGAATCTGTATTTATAGATCTTGAAAATTTAAGAGGTTTACATTTTGAAAATTTTCGCTTTATATTCAAAATTTCTATAATTTTGAAAAATTTATAATTGAAAACATCACTTCTGGTTTCCAAAATAATAAAATTTTAAATGGTAATTTTCAAAATTACACTGTTACAAAACGTTTGAAGCTTCATCATTTTAAATGATCTACATTCAAATCTCAAGGATATAACATGCAAAACTAATTTTCAAAACTAAAAATGAATATTAAGTTATTCATTATTTTCTTTGTTTATAATTCCTGCTGGGATAAAAGTACCGGCAATTTGTACAAAAATTTTATTATACTTTGGGCTTAAATAAAAGTTACATATTAGGTACTGAAGGCCATATTAATATTAAAATTGAAATGAAGGTTAAAAGATATAAAATCCTACTTTAATCCTACTTTAATCCTAAATTAATACTAATTTGTTAATGAGGCAATCAAAATAAGAAACGCGTTTCAAGCGCCCTTTTTTCCAATATATAACAATTCCTATTGTGGTCCACTATTCAATCGCATTGACTAATTAATGTTTGATTATGAAATGCAGACAAAGAGCTTTAGAAGCCGCAGGACTTTGAAAGTCCCAGTTATTACTTGTAGTTCGATTCTATCGACGAATGGGTACTATGAATAGGGGGTTGGATGGAGTCGACGTTAATCAACGTCAAAAGGCTCCCTTTGATGGGCCAGCCTCATCCGTGAAAAGATCTCTAACTCGGCTCGTGCAAAGTTAAATTGAAAGTGTCCTCCACAACGTAAGCACCGCTCGACATAAAGAGCTATAAAGGGTAAATAGCTAAGGGAGCAGCTTCCACGCTCGAGAACGGAAGAAAGGGGAAAAGAGAGAAAAGAGAATAAAAATATATATGTATTGTCGAAGAAGCACAGAGTAAAACGTTTTAATAATCGTCACAAAAGGATAAAGAACCTTTTAAATATAACTCCCCCTCCCCCCCTTAGCTACCTCCTGACTTATTATTCTCTTCTTTGGGATGATAGTGAACGCTTATTGCTAGAAAAATCTTATTGATAGTTACCGACGCCAGCGCTAGAGGCGCCTCGCTCAGTCATCGATTCAGGCGCGATCTATCGGTGGCGTCGGGTAACTGCAAAATACTGATTTTCTTCGTCATAGATCTTTCGATTTCATTTGAAAAACGACTAAAATTAAACACAAACCAAACTTAGTATTTTAAAAGGTTTCACTGCCCGAAATGATAGATCTTCAAAAAGAGATATAATAGGACGTTTTTTGTACGAAAATAGGGGAATACATTTTTCAAAATAAAATTATTGTATGGGTAATATACTGAATTTAATATGAAACACTTTATATTTTAAATAGTTAAATTTTTAAAAACAATTAAATTAATTATCAAACAAAAAAGCGCAGTCACAACCAAGAATTTCAACTTTCAAGCAAAAGCGACAAATTTTGAACAAAATAATTCAATTTATAACCAAGTAGTTAAATTTTCAACCTACAAAGAGAATTTTTAATCAAATGGTCAAATTTTTAACAAAAAAGATAAAACTTTAAACGAAAGCAATTGAATATATAAGCAAATAGGTCATTGAATTAAATTCTCAGAAAAATAAATAAATTTTTAATAAAATAGTTCAATCTTTGGGAAACTAAAAAAGGTGCATTCTCAACGAAAAAATAGTTTATATTTGATCCGAAAAAGTATTGTAAGTTTAAATCGAAAGCATTCGAATTTAAAATAAAAAGATGAATTCTGAACTAAAAATGTAGCAGTTCTTTTTTCGAACAAAAAATATTTAATTTTTTAAATAAAAACAATTACATTTAACCAAAAAGGCGAATTTTTATCATTGGAACTGAATTTTTAATTTTAAAAGATTTTTCTGTCAAGAGAAAAAAATGTGGAACAAATTATTGAATTTTTAAACCAAAAAGACAAATTACTGAGATAACAGTCGAATTTTCAAGCTTAGAATATAAATATTCTATCAGAAAATTGATTTTTAAACGAATTGTTTAAATGTTAATAATAAATAATAAATAAAATAATAAATATTGAAATTTTTAACAGAAAGGTAATGCGTAACCATATAGTGGAATTTAAAATTTTCAATTACTACCTAAAAGGATAAATTTTCAACAAATATGTTTAGCAGTTGAAGAGATTGATTTTTAAAAAGAGTTCAATGTTCAACAAAGTACGTCAGTTTTTAAACAATTTAGATGAATTTTTCATGAAGAAGATTAATTTTCTACTAACAAATACGAATTCGCCTAATAATACATAAGCTTTTAACTATTAATGGAACAGTTATATTTTCAGTTGAATAAATTTAACTCCAGAGAATCTGACTTTTCAACTAGAAAACTTAAATATTTAGTATAAAATTCAACTATTTAGGTCAATAAAAATGAATGAAGAAATAATAAACCAAATAAATATTATTATTTCATATATTATTATCATATAAATATCAATTATAAATAAATATGATATTATGTATATAATGAGTAACAAAATAAATGTTTCTTAATGAAAATTGATCTATTTCATTTTTTTTAATTTCATATCTTTTAGTGTAAAAATTTAACCACTTGGTTTAAAATCGTTTACATCGAAAAACCTGAAACTAAAAGTAATTCCATGGTTGAAAATTTAACTATTTGGTTACAAATTTATAGATTTTCTAGAGGATTCATCTTTTTGAATAAAAAAACTAATCTTCGTAGTTAAAAATTCATCTTCGTAATTGAAAAGTAAACTATTTGAATAACAATTCAACTGTTTTGATAAAAAATGATCGGTTTTGGTCGAAAATTCAACTATTTTGTTGGAAATCAATACTTTAAGGATCAATTGAACGGTTTCTGATTCAAAATGAAGATTTTTTCTTGCTTAAAATATCAACAATTATACTTTTTTTAATTTTATTTACTTCTCCTCATTCTAAAATTGGCTAGCGTTGTTTTTGGATGAACCATAAATAATTTAATTAATAAATCCCAGACCTGTTCATTTTTTATACGATATTCCTTATGTATTTGGGATTTATTCTCGATTCCATACCCTGAATTTAATTTTCTGTATCTACATTCTACTGCCATCAACATCCTGCTTCACTTAATCAAAATGTGACCTATTGCAGAACTTTTCTAAGAGTATTGCACAAATTGGAATTAAAGCCTATTACGAAAGCTAAGAAATCCTCTTTTCGTTCGTTATTTTCAAGGAAACAATTTCTGAGTCTCGGAATCGCTTACGCAAGAGAGTCAACAGGTAGTCGCTTATAATTGGACCTTTACCATGGTTGTGTCATCACATGAGGACTATTTTCATCCCCCTCGACTAAACTTGTCCCAGCAGAAACAGAGATAGTAATCTTAACTTTGCACGAAATTAAATCCAAAAAAGAACTTCCTGCAGGAAAAATTTTCTCATCCCGTCGCCATATCGAGGGAACACGACAGCACCTAGCGGAGTCGCATGAACGGCGTTCCAGAGAGGGGCTAAAAAATATAGGGCTTGTGCAGCAAAAGGGATATTGCATTCTCGAGTCGAAGCAATTACCGGCGGCTCACGGTATCGACCTCCTTCCTGTTCCCTTAAACGCGGAAGCCCTTAGTGCAAGGGAGATGATAAGAGAATTCCTCGTCACTTTTTCTCCCAAGGGAGAAAAGAGGATGAAAATAGGAAACGAGGAGAGGCTTATGGCAAAGAGCTGGTGCTCCTTCCTTTTTTCTTCTTTCTCTCACTCGACGACCTCGTCCTGGCCTTTGTCGCAAGCACCAGTCTTTACTGCGTGCCACCTCCAACCTCCAACCATCTCTCCGCCCACCCTTGTTACTGTACCACTTGCTTCACCCCCAACCCCAAACCACCGGGATTTACTCCGCTTTCCTTTAACGACTCTGAAGTATCAATCGTCCCCTGGATAAGAAAGCACTACCTTTACTGGTCTCATCACCCTGGCGCTGCTTCGGAAATTCATGAAACACCTAAGAAAAGAGTCAGAAGTGTCCATTCTCGAAGAAGTGTTTCTTTAAGGAAATGGAAATGGGCGTCAAAATGAGATAGAAGTATTCTGTTTCAGTTTGATTGGGATAAAATGATTACGTCAGGTGTGAAAGGCTCTAGAAGTTTTCCTATATCTCAGAGCCACGCCCCTTAACATAAATACAAGGGAAACTACGCCCATTAGCCACGCCCACTATAATTTATAAGTTTTAAAATTGATCGATTGTTCTGGAATTTTCTTGTATTCGCAATAATATTTTGGCATCTTCTGAAAAGTTTGTAGATTTTTCTGATACTTTATAATATTCTATTTTTTGACTATACAGAAATTTTTGGACATTTTTGTCAGAACGTTCTAGATTTAGATAGAGTACCCTAGATGGTTTTAAAATATTATCAAATACATTATTTTAGATTACACTAGCATAACATTACAAAGTGGGCTTTGAGAGGCTTTGAGAATTGTCCAATATCTCAAAGCCACGCCCCTGAAGACACACCCAGAAGACACCACACCAACGAGTTTTACCCAATATCATCTAGAAGTTCAAGAATTTATGAAATCTTCAAAAATGTTCTTGACTTTGCAGATATATTTTTGCATGTCCCGAGAAGTTCTCAGATTTTCCTAAAGTTTTTTTTAATTTTCCTTCGGATATTATAAAATACACTATTTCATTTTAATTGGAATAAAATGAGTACGTCAGAGACTCTGGAAGTTTTCGAATATTTTTGAGGTGCGTCCTGAACATATATCCAAGGGACACCACGCCCATCGGCTACGCCCAGTTTTATCTACGAGGTTAAGAATTTAATAATTGTTCTGAAATTTTCCGCATTTTGTAAGAATGTTTTGGCATGTTCAGATAATTTTGTAAACTTTCGTAAACTTGTAGAATAATCTAGTGCTTTCTGGATTATAACAAATTTTTGACAATTTTCAAGCGTAATGTTCTAGATTTAGATACAATATTAAAGAATGTTTTGAGGTACTATAATATACATTGTTTCAGCTTATTGGGATAAGCTTAATACTTCAGGTGCCAGAGGCTTCAGAAGTTTCCCAATATTTTAGAGCCACGCCCCTGAACACAAATCCGAGGTACACCACGCCCTCAAGCCACGCCCAGTATCATTCAGAAGATTTAGAAGTTATGAATTCTTTTGGACTTTTCTTGACTTTTAGAGAATTTTTCGGAATTAAACCAAGAATGTAAAAGTTAAATTTGCAGTTCAAGAAATTGTTTCGCAACAACAAAAAAAGTTAAATTAAAAAAAAATTAAACACGTATTCCCCATGAGAAAAAAAATTCGTTTTTGACAATTTTATTTATAATCGTGAATATTAGGTGTAAATAGTTCAACGTCAACATTTCTCTCCAAAATTAGTCGTAGAACACTAATCAAAAATTATTTTTTGAAATTCACCCCCATAAGATTCTTTTACAGATTCCCAAAGAATCCTATAATATTATCATATTTTGCTGTTTGTATTAGTTAAAATTGTTTCTAACACATAAAAAATTACTTTTTTTTTGAAAAATAAATGTTTAAATAATTTTTTAAAACAATTTATTATTGCTTATAGCAATTTTCTCATACACATGAGTTAGAAAATTGCGGTATTTTCTGACTTTTTAAACTTGCTTTTAACTTCTCAGTTCGAGCAAAGCAAACATCAATAAGATTTATAAAAAAAAAGTTAAAAGAATTTATTATTATTTATGACAATATTGTTGTTAAAAAAGTTATGAAAAGTGTCGTTTTCCATGGGTTTTTTCATTTATTGTCCACTTTCCAATTATAGTTAGGTCATAATTAATTTGAATTATGAAAGGAAAGTTCTTAAACCATTCTTTATTAATTTAATAACATTCTCTTTGAATAATGATAAAAAGTCGCGGCTTTTTAAATTTTTAACTGCTTGCTTAGTTGTTGCTAAACAAAGTGATAATAACTAAAGTGAAAAAACTGTTTTTACTAATTATTAACAAGAAAATTTCATAAAAACCGTGACCTACTAACTTTTTTCAAACAGAAATTTGCTATAAGAAATAATAACTTAGTTGAGAAATGTATAGAAAAAATAATAATTAGTATAAACTAATTCTCTAAATGCAGCAAAAGGTAAGGCCAAAAAAAATTATTAGCGATAAAAACTTGTAAACCCCAATTTCTCACTTATGGTGACATCTAAAATGATTTAAAAAATTTATAATGTGCAAATAATGTTTCTAGTTTAAAATTGCTTAAACTGATACAATTTTAAAAATTTATAAATTTTTCGATTCATTTACGGTTTAGTTTTTAATTATTTAATTTTTATTTTCAGTCTTCTTTTAATGAAATTTAACTATTTTTTGTAAATGTTTCTTTTTGATTTAAAATTTAGTAGAAATTTCACCTTTCTTGGATAAAAATGCAACTGTTTGGTTAAAAACTATTTTGTTTTAAAATCTTAATGGAACTAATTTGTTTAAAAATCATTTTTGTTGTTGAAGATTCATAATTTCAGTAGAAAAGTCATCCATTTAGTTGAAAACTGATCTTTTTAATTGAACAATTTAACTGCTTGAGTAAATGTTAAAATAATTTTCTTTCTCATAATAAAGTCTTATCTCTTTGGTTGAAAATTTATTTTAAAATTTAAAATTCTAATTTCTGTTTTAAAATTATGATCATAAAAAATATATTCAAACACAATTTGAAGATACATTGATTCTCTGAAGAATCTTTGATGAGTTAATTTGAAAAAAACTTCAAAACATATTTTTTATCTTTAAATGACATTAAACGCGAGTTTAAAGAAAAATTATTTTCTAAATCGTAGACGAAAATCGATTTTATATTAAGCATTAATTTTTAATATTAGTTGAAAATTAGTTTTTAATTTAATCTTTATTATTGAAAACATACAATATCGACTAAAACGAAAATAAAAATTCTTAATAAACTAAAATTAAAACTACAACAAAATACAACGATGTACAAAAAAAAAAAATAGAAAAAACTGCAAAATTCGTCTAAATATTACAAACAAGTTTTAATTTCCTGTAATTTATTTGATATATTTGTAGATTTCTATAAAAATAATTTTAATTTTTTATATTTTTTTGTAAAAGAATTTCCACTTGGGAGCTAATTTGCCCGATATAATCTAAAATTCAAAATAATTTTTATTGTCCTTGACCAAATATGGCAAGAAATTCACCATCTGGCACATACCGAGAGGGATGAGTTATCACACCAAAGTGTGGATTTCAGCCCCAGCAATATAGGGAGAATAGTTTTCCCTGAAAGAAAAGCGAAGGCAGACCATGCTGTCCAGCCATTTAGTCGCCGTTGCCATAATATAGCGGCAACTATGCACAGAGGGCTCCCTTATTCTCACGGGGTCGAATCGTTATTTGCAAAAGGGCGAATTTCCAGTGGTGAATTGGCCGTACCGTAAATACCCAAGTTATGGGACGCAGGGTTACCAGCAAGCGGTAAAATGCGGTACTTCACGTAAGCGAACCTGCATGTGGAAAAGTAGCAGGTGGAGGAATAGATTTCCGCGCGGTGATTGCGGACATTCCCGTAAAAACTTACGGCAGCCATTCGCGCTTCGCTCACGGTGCCCGGGTCAGGGAACGTAAAGCCAAGCCCTTGCAAAAAGCGCGTTAAGATCCACCGGAAAATAGGATAGATAAGGGCTCAGGGTCCGATTACAGATTGGACGAGCTCGTGAATTTTTCAAATTTACTGGCCTCTCACTTTTATTTCCTCAATGAAGGTAGCAAGCCTTCTTTGAAATAAAGTGAGAACTGGGTGTTACTCACCTAATTCTTTTTTATACTAATTAATTTCATTAAATTTGTACTATTAGAAATAAGGAAACAGGGTGATTTTTGAATATAATAGAGAATTTAATTCATTTAAATAAAATTAAGGTATTTTGATTTTCATGCGAAACTATTTAAATTCCTAACATTTAAAGACGAAATATATTTTATTTTCAACAAAATAGATAAATTTTAAAATAAAACTTTTGTTTACGGGAAAAGGATGAATTTTCAACCTAAAAAGGCGAATTATGAATAGAACAATTAGTAGTTAAAGTTTTAAGAAAATATCACGAATTTTTAATAAAATATTTGAACTTTAAACTCAGTAGTTAAATTTTCAAACTAAAACGAAAAATTTTTCAGAAGACAGTAGAATTTTTTACAACAAAAAAATTAATCTAAAACTATTAAAGTTCTTTTTTAACGAAAATAATGACTTTTCTACCATGAAAGATGAATTTTTAATACAGGAAAATGCATATTTAATAAAAAATCTAAATTTTGTACCAAGGAAGATGCCATTAACAATATAGTTAAATTTTTAATATTATTATTAATTTTCTAACCAAAAAGATGTATGCTGAACAAAAGAGTAAGGTTTATAAGCTTAAATGTAAAGTGTTTTAGAAAACAGTTTCCTTTATATCGGGAAAAATGAATTTAACCAGATATTTACTTTTCATCAAGAAAGTTATTTCTCAAACAAGAAATATGACTTAAAAGAAAAAAAGTTAAATCTTCAAGTAAACCAGATACATTTTTATGAAATTAGTTGCATTAGCTGCATTTCAACGAGTAAGTAAATTTTAAACCAAACAGTTGCGCTTTAAATAAAAAAAAACGATTTCAACAAATAAAATTAGTTTTCTAAAAAAACAGTTTTCAACAAAAAAAGTTCACTTTCCAAATAAAGAAAGGAACATTTCCAGTCAAAAAAATAATTTTTGGAATGAAAAAACAGAATGGGTTACATTTCTAAACAAAGAGATCAATTTTCAAATAAAAGTATAAATAATCAGTCAAAAAATTCAATTCTAAGAAAGTACTTTTACTTTTAGTAAAGTAGTGGAATTTCCAATCTAAAAAGATTCTCAACGAAAAATTAAATAATTGATATTTTAACCTGATTTATAGATTTTAACAAAAATAAGAAACAGTTTAATGGATTTAAAGAATTCTAAGAACCTTAAAAAAAATAAATTGATTTTTAAAAAATAATTGAAAATTCAAGTAAATAGTTGAAATTTCAACTAAAAGGAGCAATTTTGAACCAAGAAAATTAAAATTTTACAAAAAAGATGAATTTTTAACAGAATACATTAAGCGTTAAAAAATAATAAAATTTTAAGCTAAAGAGTTGAATGTTAAGAAAAAAATGATTTTTTAAAAAAATCATTCAATTTTTAAGCCAGCTAAGTCAATAAATTGTTAAGAAAATCGAAGAATTTTTTACCTTTTAGTGTAATTTATAATCTAGGAAGGTACACTTTCAATTAAATGGTCGAATTTTTAAACAAGACCGACCAAATTTCCACATACAAAAATTTTCACTTTAAAAAAACAGTGTAATTTTTAAGCTTAAAAGTTGAATTTTTTACAAGACAATTAATGAATCGAATTTTTACTGACAGTCGCTTCTTACCAATTTTAGAAAAATAATTGCATCTTAATAAATAACTGCTTATTTTTAACAGAAAAACATTAGCTACAATTGTAAAGTTTCCAATTTTGAAAGTATATTTTTCTATCGCAGAAATCACTAGAACATTTTTTTTCAAGAAAACATTTTTAAAAGAAATAATTATATTTTAAGATAATTTAGTTTATTTTTAAATTGAAAACAGTAGAGCTGTAAAGATTTTTTTTCTAGAAAAAATAAAATTAATGTTTTTTTTGTTGCTTTGAATTTTAAAATTTACTATAAAAAATATTTTTTATTTGAACTAACATCAGTTATAATATTTTGATTCATCAAATCATAGAAAAAAGATTTGTTTCAGATACCCGACTTTTGGTACGACATTTACTTAAAAAGGAGAAACGAAGAGTATAGGGGATTAGAATATCTGCAATATGAAATAAATTTTCAAACCAATTAAGTTATTATTGAACTGCACCGCTGCAGAGGTATTTTTCGAAAGATTCGCAAACTCTGTTGAAATTTAGAACCAGGAAACGTACTAAACATTATTTAAGTTCGAAAAGATACTGCCGCTGACCCCCCTCCCATCCTCCTTCACCTATCCTCACATTGATAACGTATTTTATGGACATTCCAGTTGTTTTCCAGCTTGAAAATACGATTGTATGAACTAGTTACGTCAATCTAACACGCTCCAGTAAATCTTCCTTCCCAGAGCTAATATATAATGTCACACAACTTCAGAAGAAAAAAAAAACCCATAACTCGTATCCCACTTGAGCAATTTCAAAAGTAGCTAACACAGCATGCATCGATTTCTGAGATGCAAATCGTTTGGCAATTTATTCATGGATAGGAACCGAAATTCATGACTCGGGGTGAACTCGTTCCTTGTTAGAATTATAACTAAGTCAAACTTGGTCCAGTACCGAAAGCGACTCGGATAGTCCGTGTTTAACGAGAAGGAGATAGCAATAAATTTTCCCCACCGCAAGAGGAGTTTGGCCAAGAAAAGTGGAGAATCTATTCACGTGCTTGTAAAAGAAGTTGGCATTCCTGTTGGTCATAACACCCACATTGGGATGGAAATGGTGAAAGGGATGGGTCTAGAACTGAGAGGAATGGGAAAGGGTGAGAATGCGTTTGGCTTGCTTTGCTTTCAAGCAGCTCGAGCCAAACAGCTGTCCCAAAGAAAATGGTGAGGTAGCAACAGGATTTCCAATGTCCTGTAAGTTGGAAAGCTTTATCAATTGAAGGATTTTTAACATTTTTTAAAACATCTAGCGAAATTCTTTAGGATCTCTAAGCTTAATTAATTAACTGTTAACTAAGCTGAATGAAGATAACAATTAAGAGAGACGTCTTTTGACAAGAAACCCTGGATGCGCCTTCAGATATATTTTCATATGTTGAGAAATTTTGCACAGTGGCTTGCAAACATTTTCTATTCGTTTAATAAGTCTGTTTCTTACTATTCAAAATAATTTTTCAGAGACTTACCCGTATCGTTGTCCCCCGGCACGCCCAGACTATCGCTATTGTCATTGATAAAGGCCTCTGCCGTGGATGTGAACGTTTGTGGTGACAACGTGAGATCTGGACCACTCTCGCTATCGAATAGTTCTAAATTTCCGCTTCCTGGAAAAAAAAGAAAAATATAAAGTTAGTAAAGAAATATTAGGAAGATGATACCTATTTTCTTATAAAATCAACAACAGGGTTAACGGTTGGGTCTAATGCCAATGGAAGATGATGCTAATGTGCTATCCTTAGTAGATATAGACAGCCGAGAGGAGAGAATGACGATTGTACTTGTCAGTGGAATGTATGCCTGATGGGTCTCGTTGAGTTTGAATTGGGATGGAGTGAGCTGGTTGATGAGAATAATGAAGAAGATTTTAGTCAAATCGGATAGAACTAGAGTTTTTTTTTTGGTCTGGGGATCGATAAAGGAAGTAGAATGGTGTTGATTTGGCAATGGAAGTAGTATCTACTGATGCATGTAGATAGTTGTAGAGGACGTTGGAGGATGCTAAACTTGGATTAGAGTGCGGTTCGTGGCGACAGTTATAGTGAATAGTTTAGCAGCTCTCATGTATGGAGGAAAGAAAAGTTTTTTTATATTTCATTGAAAACAGCAGGGATAAACCGGAGTGTAGAATGGGTATTGACTTTTAAGAAGTTTAGGTTGGGATGTACTTGGCCAGTTAAGGACAATGGTAAAGCAGATATTTGTTAATAGATGCAGATAGTTATAGAGGAAGAAGATTTAGTTGAATTAGATTACGCTGAGGATGTAGGGACATTCATGTTAGGTAGTTCAGTTATTTTTCGTATGCAGAAGAAATAGGAGATGTGGTAGTCAGTAGGAGTAGACATTATCAAGATTGCAGATTTGCAGATGGTGAATGTAAATTACAAGGGAAGTATGCACTGGTGGAAATTGGTTATAATTTTGTCTGCGAAAGGACCGACAAGAGGCTAGACAATTATTGTTTCTATGAGAGGAAAGTATATCTATTAATGAAAATATAAAAATTTTAAAAGGAAAATTCTGGTTGAGTTCAGATTGTGGTGTGGAATGTGATGGTGGAGATATACGTCCGGGTAGCGAAAGGTAGGGCTAAATTTGTTAGCACATCCGTAGTAGATAGGATATGCTGTACACTGCAACTTAATGTAAGTAGAAAGAAAATCCGTCGATTCTTAGTGAATTTAGCTTGAAGAGGGTGGGACTAGTGAAGGAAAATGGCGAGGAACATTTCGTATTTATTGGATAGACATGGACGTTTCTTGTCAAGCTAGTTGTAGAAGAAGCTGTGGAAGCAAACTGATAAAGAACATGTCTTTTGGAATAGACAGACATGGAATTTGAATATTGTAAGAGATCGTTTTGTTGTTGATGTCAGATAGTCGAGGAGGTAGAATAATATTGACTTGATAGTGGCAAAGGTTAATGAACATAGACAGTTGTTGAAGAGGCAGATTTTGTTAAATTTGCATCACGGTGACGATGGTGATGATCGTTATGGAATGAAACTGTTGGATGGTAGTGCATGTGAGTGGATGTTAGTGGATGTTAGTGGATGTAACTGGTGATGGAGGTACATGAAGATCAAAATAGTTGGCATTTTTTAAACGGATAAATAGAGGAATAGTATACAATGATTGTTTGAGACAATGGAATAACATCCACTGGTGGATGCAGATGGTAAACGATGGAATATTTATTCTTGAATTTAAATTATCTTGTGATGAATTATAATGAAATTACATATTAGTGTAGATCATAGTGGGGATGCTTGTTCCTGAGCATAAATAACCGATAGCAGAAGGTATATAATGGTCTTTCTTGGTAGTGGAAAGGACTTTAATATATAAGAACAGGTGTATTAGGATATAGTTATTACGGAAGTTAAGCAATTCGATTGTACTAATAGCTGATGTTCGTAAAACTTCATACCAAAACCATTAAATAATTTGGATCAGAACGAATTGTATCAGCAATAAAGAAAGCCTATTAATATTTTAACCCTTTCAAGAATTTAGTACCGCCCAGCATCGATCGAAAGGGTCACCAACCTGCATGCCACTCAAAGTTGAGTTCCGGCTTTTAAGGGGGTGGAAGGTGGATGCATCCGAGCTCGTTCATTCCTAGTTATAGGGTGTTTCTATGGGCTTTTGTATCACGTCGAACCCATGGCCATGGTTTGAATTGAAACACCGTGAGACGGATCGCTAGAACGCCAATCGCATAGATAAGCGACCCCTCATCCCGTTTCCCTCCATCCCTTGTTCCTTTCTGAAACGATATCAAAGGAGAAGGAGGAATAGGGAAATGAGGGTGGGGGCTGTTATCACTCGAGTCTGTGTTCTCAAGGACGCCTTTTACAGGACCGTAAACGTCAGCCCCGAGCGCAAAGTTGCTGATGTAAATATTTGACTTGTACAATTTGATCTCTGCTCTCCTAGAAGGTAAAACAGCAGCTCGCTAAAGTTTAGACAACCTTTATAGTGGAATCTCCCTTTTCAGCCAACACCCTCCCACCATTCAGCCCCCTTTCTTCTATTACTACTACGTCTTTGAAAAGCAGACCTTGTACGAATTAATGAGTTCTGTAAAACACTGTTGGTGACTTACGGGATGTACTTGTTATTTTTAATGAAGGAGTGGAATATGGTAATGCTTAGAAAAACTTCACACAAAAGAATGTTAAGAAAACAGATTTTTGAAAGTAAGTCATTATTTTGTTCAGTACTAAAAATTTTTTATGTGTTTTTAAGAAATTTCGAAAGCTGTAAAGATTTTTGTGGCATCTAGCGAAAGTCGGTTAAAAATGCATGTAGGTCGTATCAAGATAAGAGTTTCTTTAAAGTATTTTACTGACATTTTATTAGTTGGGACAACCATTTATTTAGTTGATGGTACTAAAGGAATAGTTACTGCAACTAATGGAATTATTATACCCACTAAATAATAAAATAGCAGTACCATATCTTACGAACTAAATAGTTGGCTCAACTACCCATTTTTCAGTGAAGGGCTTGTAGATTACTAGTTCATAAAATTTTAATTTTTCAATACTAAATTAAATAATAGAAGGTTGAATTCACTTTGTACACATTGCACCTCCTTGCTGAGATAAAATCTTATATTTAAATGAAGGTTAAAGATTAGGTACCAAAAGCCGATTAAAATTAAAATGAAATTAAAATGGTATGAAAGCCGCTCTAGCTAATTTGATATTTATTTTAATTTCATGAATTTTAATTTGAAAATTAGACACTGACAATAAGAATAGTGTACTTAAGCGTGCTATTTTTTCTATTTTAATAACTCAAAATTCTCCAAACCACTTTTTTCCCTATACCAGAGACTTTCCATCCAATCAACCAGCCTCATTAGTGAAGTATTAAAGCTCAACCCTCAAGGCAAACATGAATGAAAATTTCCAAGTCAAAAGTACTTCTCTGACTTCATACAGAGCGCGACAAATTTGACAAATTTCATTCGTCACTTTGAAGACGCCTGCAGGCGCAAAAAAATGTTTTTTGTTAATTTTTTTCTGCGGTCGGAAAGGTATGTGAACCTCGACCTAGGGTTGGAGTATCCTTTGTAGTCGCGTGTTGGCTTGGCTGAATTTCCATATTTAACTAACCTAACGCCGATGGCACCGCACTGGCATTAGCGAGAGTACGGATATTCTGGAATATATTAATCCGGCCGAGATGCGCGCATACCACCGTTTTGAATTAATGCGCGTATCTACACGCTTACGGTCACAGAAGTAGTAAGGGACTGTTGATTCGAACGAGACCTATCCATGCATATTGTGCCGCCGTTAATGTTCGGGTAGGATTGAGGCATTCCAGCTCGCATCAGAAATTACTAGATGTGTGCTCACGCGCGCGAGTGCGTAAACGGGACTACTCATCTGGCTTGCAAATGGCTTCCAAAACGGACAAGGAAGTGCGAATGCTGATTAGTGCACTCCCTTATTATAATGTAAGGGAATCTGTATTACCATCCGAGGCAGTTACCATCGACCAGTGTAGATATCATGACACAATCCGTGAAGTTAGAAATTAACACTCTGGGTCAAGGTAACTCTTCAAATAACCGAAGATACTTAACGTCATTACTGAATAGATGAAAAATAAAACTTTTAAATTTTAATATACTCAACTTCCAGTTAAGTCAAAGCTCAGTTATGTCAACGATCAGATATGTCAAAACGCGTCCCCTA
This sequence comes from Druon quercuslanigerum, assembly GCA_010014905.2. Taxonomy (NCBI): domain Eukaryota; kingdom Metazoa; phylum Arthropoda; class Insecta; order Hymenoptera; family Cynipidae; genus Druon; species Druon quercuslanigerum. Next base: position 53,091 of record JAAAKG020106339.1, on the reverse strand, counting down.
GTTCTTTCACATTTTACATCCCCTCCACATAGCAACACATGACACTTAGCAGCACAGACACAGATACACACGGCACACGTATAAAGCGCACTCGTCCATCTTCTCCGCCCCAATAGACATTGGTGGGGTTAAGGGACATTTGACGTAACGAAACTGTTTTCATTTCAAAGACTTTGACTTAACTAGATGTTGAATGTATCACATTTTTTATGAAAAAAGATCTACTCACTTCGCTCCACTGAGAATCGAACCACAGAACTTCCCTTAAATGACTCATATCATAAATGTAACAACTGGCTTGAGGTAGCGTGTATTTAGGAAAAAGTATTCTTCATTCTATTTCCTAATATTATAATTATAGAAGCCCCCGATCGACAATCTGATTTTCTGTAGTTGGATTCCCGGTGGAGCCAAGTGAGTAGATCTTTTTTCAGAGAAAATTTAATATTAAAATATTTTTAATTTATTTTCCATCTAGTCAGTAATAATTTTCAGTATTTTCTATTACTTTAAGAGTTAACTTGATCGATAGTGTTGATTTATAATTTCACATATTATGAATTGATGTCTACACTGGTCGATGGTAACTACCTCTGATCATAATACAGATTACCTTAAATTACTCGTATCATACATGTAACACCTTGCTTGAGATTGCATGTATTTCTGAAAAAGGATTCTTCTTTTGATCTTTCTAATGGCTCAATTGGAAAAGCACCCGATGGGAAATCCGAAGTATTATGATTCGATTCCCAGTGGAGGAAAATGAGTAAATCTTTTTCCAGAAAGAAACTTAATATTAAAATGTTAATCTAATTATCATATGCTGCTTCCTGTGATCATCGGACATCTTCTTAGGCTAAATCACTATGCTTTTATTATTTTATGACAGTTTCGTTTTGAAACTAAATTCTTAAGCGGTTTTCATTATTTTTCACTTTTTCAAAAAACATGGTGGGTATATAGTTGTAGAGGAAGCAGATTCTGTTGAATTTTTATCAAACTGAGGGTGGTTCTAATAGTTATAGTAGATAGTGGAAAAGATACAAACTGGTAGATGTTGATAGTTCTAGAGAAAGCAAACTTTGTTGCAATTGGATTAAACTAAAGGTAGTTGTATTAGTTATTGTTAGTGGGGAAAAATATACTTTTTGATTAGTGTGTTAATAGTTATAGAGGAAGTAGATTTAGTTAAACTTGGATTATACTGAGGCTAGTTATAATGTTTATAGTAGATACTGGAAAAGATAGCCATTGATACAGATAAATAGTTATAGATGAAGTAGATTCTATTCAATTGTGACTGGGCTGACTATGCTTCTAATAGTTATAGTAGGTAGTGGAAAAGATACAAACTGGTAGATGTTGATAATTCTAGAGAAAGCAAATTTTGTTGCATCTGGATTAGATTAAAGGTAGTTATAATAGTTATTGTGATTGGGGAAAAATATACTTTTTGATTAGTCTGGAAATAGTTATAGAGGAAGTAGATTTAGTTGAATTTAGATTATACTGAGTCTAGTTACAATGTTTATGGTAGATACTGGAAAAGATAGCCATTGATACAGGTAAATAGTTACAGATGAAGTAGATTCTATTCAATTGTGACTGGGCTGACTATGCTTCTAATAGTTATAGTAGGTAGTGGAAAAGATATAAACTAGTAGATGTTGATAGTTCTAGAGAAAGCAAATTTTGTTGCATCTGGATTAGATTAAAGGTAGTTATAATAGTTATTGTGATTGGGGAAAAATATACTTTTTGATTAGTCTGGAAATAGTTATAGAGGAAGTAGATTTAGTTAAACTTGGATTATACTGAGGCTAGTTATAATGTTTATAGTAGTTACTGGGAAAGATAGCCATTAATACAGATAAATATTTATAGATGTAGTAGATTCTATTCAATTGTGACTGGGCTGACTATGCTTCTAATAGTTATAGTAGGTAGTGGAAAAGATACAAACTGGTAGATGTTGATAGTTCTAGAGAAAGCAAATTTTGTTGCATTTGGATTAGACTAAAGGTAGTTATAATAGTTATTGTGATTGGGGAAAAATATACTTTTTGATTTTTTCTAGTTACAATGTTTATGGTAGATACTGGAAAAGATAGCCATTGATACAGGTAAATAGTTATAGATGAAGTAGATTCTATTCAATTGTGACTGATGTGACGATAGTTCTAATAGTTATAGTAGATAGAGACAAGGATATCCATTGGTAAATGTCGTCGAAAAAGTAGAGTTTTTGTATTTGGATTTGGCTAAAGGTGACTATAATAACAATCCTAATTAGCGAGAAAGATACCATTTGGTGGATGTAGATAGATTTAGAGGAAGCCGATTTAATTGAATTTGGATTGTACTGAGGGTGGTTATAATACTTATGCGAGGGTGCGGAAAAGAGACTCACTAGTTAATTCAGGTAGTTGCAGAGGGAGTAGATTCCGTTGAATTTGTATGAAACTGAAAGTGGTTCTAATATTGGTGGTTCTAATATTCTAAAATTAATATTCAACCAAATTTGATAATTTCTTCAGAAAATTTCAAAATAACAGTTAAATTATAAAGCAATATGGTAAATTGATTGCACAGAAGATTATTATTATATAACAATAGATGAAGCTTCAATGAAACACATAAATATTTAACTAACTCATGCAACAAAAATTGATTTTTAACAAAGCAGTTCCACTTTCAACTAAATAGTTGAAATTTCAATCAAAATTGCAATTGCTTCAGTTTGGAAGACTTACAATTAAAAATTTCACACCCTACGTGAAAAATAATAAAAGCTTGAAAATTGTTATTTGTAGCTCTTTGAAATTGAGGAATTTTTTTTTATTATATTGATTAAGAACTAAAGGATATTCAATCGAAAATCTTCATCATAAACCTATTTCAAACAGGCGTTAAAATTTTTACGAGTTTAAACTGACAAACATTCAAAATTAAAGAAATAAGCGAATTTCAAATTAAAAACATCTGAAAAATAAAATTTTTTATTTTCATAACAGCTCCCAAATGTTGGGACGACGAGACACATTGTAAAATTCAATAAAAATACAATTTTACCTGCTTATGAAAATATTCATTTTTGAAGAGAAATTAATAAAGGATGAAATTTGTTTGGATTAATTATTAAGTGATATATTAAAAGTAGAGGGTAGCTGAGTCATAATAATCAAGGCACTCGAGTGTTGTACACAACGTTACTCGCCCAGGGATTAAATTGGCTTCCGTTACACAAGCCAAGCATTCCGCACGTTCCAGCTTCATTAATATTGGGAAAGAATCAAATTGAATTTGCAGCAAGATTACTAATTATTTTCAATCATGCTTTAGTCAAAGCTGAAATTTTATTAAACAACAAGTTTACATATTTTACAGAAAAGTTCAATCAATGTAATATCTTGTAGCGTATGATTAGGAGACTAATGAGCTGCACTGGATTCCATGGAATATTACGAATAATTCAATTTGCAGAATTTACTTTTCAATTTTTGAGAAAATGAGAGTATAAATTAAATTCCAGTCGGTCTGCTTCACTGCAATTAGCTCACGAAAAACACTGAATTTATTACACAAATAAATAGAGAAAGAATTTTTTTTTTATCACTTGTGAGAGATCAACTGTTTGATAAAAAATTAATCTGAGTTGGTTAAGAGTTAAATCATTTGATTGAAAATTATTCTTTTTTAGTTGTCAATTTATGGTGACATCTTAGTTAACAGTCAAACTAATTTGATAAGGAATTTTTTGGTTAAATATATATAGTTAAAAATTTATTTTTTTGTTTGAAAATGTACCTATTTTTTTAAAACTTGAAATGCTTTCTTGAAAATCCATATTTCTAGTTGAAATTATTTTTTTTATTTGAAAAATCAATCGTTTAAAAAAGAAAGTCTTTCAAGGTTAAAAAGTCTTGGTACAAAATTAAAACATCGTTTTTTTTAAATGCAACAATTTTTTAAAAATTTAATCTATTTTGGTCCACGATTAGACTTTTTTATTAAAAAGAAGTCTGTTTTTATGAATAGTAATAATAATCTCTGTTTAAATATCAACGATTAAATTTGGAAATAGGGGTTGGAAATTTAACTATTTAGGTACAAGATTTAACTAAGTAACTTTAGAAAATGCAAGTGTCCACCAGAAAATAATTCTATTTTGGTTTACTTTCTCCTCTTTCTCCGCTCGTTTTGTGTCTTTTCCTCTCATATTCTATCCGATTCCAACTCATTATACCCTAACCACCTATGACTTTCTCATCCCACTACAACTCTTATCATACTTTCCGTCCTCTTCTCTACACTTATTCTTTCCCTTCCTTCCCTCTTCACCCCACCTTTCTCTTCACTATACTTGCGTACACTTTCTCTCTCTCCCCTAACTTTCCTTACTTTATACCTTCTCCTTTTCCCAATCGTATTTCTCCTTTCCCGCTTCCTCGTCCCTATTTTTTCTTCCAGAGAAAAAAGATATCCATCACGTCCCCTCTTCATCGTTTCCCTAGTCTTCTCCATGCTTCATCTACCTTCTCTTCACTTCACCACTTTACCGCCCCTTCCCTCACTTTCTCTACTTCCCCTCGCTTAACTTCCCCTCCTTTATATATCCTCCCTTCTCTACCATCGATTCTCTTCTTCCAATTCCCCCCCCCCTACTTTTCCTTTTAGGGAGCCTTTCAACGCCTTTCTTCTCTTTTCCATACTTCATCTGCCCTTCCCATACTTTCCCCACTTTCTAACTCTTTCCCTACATCCCCTACTTGCCCTTATCTAATTTCTCTCCTTTAAATCTTCTCCATTTTCCATCCATAATTCTCTTCTTAAAAACCCTTTCCTATATATTTCCTTCCAGGGATAAAACTGCGACAAACCGAAGGACACCTGACCATAACTCATCGCTTCTCCTCTTCTTCTCGACCCTTTTCTTCTCCATACTTCGTCTCCCCTCTCCAAACTCTCACCACTTTCTCACCCTTTCTCTCAATTCCCCCTCCTTTATTTTAATTTCTCTATTTCTTCTCATTTAACACTTCTCATTTCATATCTTATTTCTTTCCCACTCCTAATTATCATTTGTCATTTTCCCTCTCTCACTTTCCCTTCACGGATAAAAGTATGACTGATGGATGAAGACCTGAACGGAATTATACTATGTAACGAAAACTTACAAGGGGTCGAAGGGAAAAAAGGGACGGAATGTAATTGCTCTATTCTCTCTTTTAAGGTCGCCCCCTTGGAACAATGTCAGGGTCGATCAGTGTCGAGTTGAAGAGGACGAGACAGAAATAAGGAGAACGATATTTGCGATCGATAGCAATTTAGCCACCCTTCGTAATTTCGTATCTGCAACCTACTCTCCTCTTACTGATACGACTCCTCTCTCACCTTTTACACCCCCCAACTCTCAACTCTCGTTTCTGTCACCCTCTTCCTATTTACTCCGCAGCTCGATGGCCCAGTCGGAGCTCATCCATATACATCGAGAAAATTAATATCTGGGCTTCGTCGTCGTTGAGTTCGTTCACGAGCTGAATAAACTTGTTATACACCCCCCCACCCCCCTTCTCGACCCCAACCCCTATCCCCGAACGAACGACGTTGTGACTGAGTTCCTTCGACATCATGATTTTGTAGTAGCTTCAAATAAATTCCCACCGTTGGGAGTGATTCAGTTTTCAGATAAACATCAACTTTAGTTTCACTGATAATTTTTCGCTTAATTGTTTTCTCAAACATGGAATAAATTCAATTCTTTGAGGACGATTCAAAAACTACATAAGGCTATTTGGTACACATTTTCCATCTTTTTCACGAAAGTTGGGGCATAATATGGGAATAAATTATTTTAAAAAAAATTAATGTACGTGTATTGATTTATGTTGGATTTTTAGCCCAGGAAGAAGATTTTTGAACTAAATAATTGAAAAAATAATAATAATATTATATCCAGAAATTTCATTTGCAACCAAACAGATGAAATTTTCAACAAAACAAACGAATTTTTAACGAAACAGATGAATTGTGACCCCAAAATATGAATTCTCATTAAAAAATTCAATAGTTAATGTAAATTAATTTTTAAGCAAATAGAATTTCCTGAAAATAAAATCAAGAATCCGTCGACTAAACTTGGACAATCAGCATAAAATGTTCCCATTCCAATCTGAAAAAAAATCATCTTCTTCCCTAAAAAAGAAAAGAAAAAGAATTTCTCCCCTGGAAAAAAACAAAAACAAAAAAGAGGAAACAAAAAATGAGAAGGCAACCATCCAAATCCCCTTCCTTCTCTCTTTTTTTGGTTGCCTTCTCATTTTTTGTTACCTCTTTTTTGTTTTTCTTTTTTTTCAGGGGAGAAATTCTTTTTCTTTTCTTTTTTAGGGAAGAAGATGATTTTTTTCAGTTTGGAATAGGAACATTTTATGATGATTGTCCAAATTTAGTCGTTGGATTCTTGATTTTATTTTCAGGAAATTCTGCTCATTAACTTGATTATTGGACGTTAATTAGTATTTTAAATTTGATTTTAATCTCATTTAGGATTCTTTAATTTTATTTAAAAGAATAGTTATATTTTCTAATAGAAAAGATAAATTTCGAACATAAAATATAAAAGTTAAATTTATTTAATAAAGTTGAATTTTCAGCAAAAGGAAAACGGATTTTAAAAGAAATATTCTAATTTTCAAGGAAGGTGATGAATTTCTACCTAAATGATAAATTTTAAACTGGAATAGTTAATTTATCAGTTCAAAATATTATTTTAAAATATTTAGATCAATTCAACGAGAAAAAAGAATTTTTAACACAATAATTGAAATCGTTGAATTCTCAACGAAAAATGTAATCAATATTTTAAATATTTTTTTAAATAATTTTTTAAAATAATTTAATTTTTTTGATCGATAAGGATAATTTTTAATTCAAAAATACGATATTTCAATCAATCAGTAGAATTTTCGAAAAAAAACATGACTGTTTAACAAAATAGTTGAATTCCCTACAAAATAATTAAGTTTTAAACAAAGGGGTGGTATTTTCAAATATAGAATTACATTTTTAACAAATTAGTTAAATATTCGACAATATATACACATTTACACGTCTACAAAAATTAATTAGCAGCCAGCTAGTTGAATTTACAACCAAATACATAGTTGATATTTAAAGCAAAAGGGATAAATTTTCAACAAAACACTTGAATTTTTAAACAAAAAGATTAAAAATCAACTAAAAACAGTTTTACTTTAAGCTAAATAGTTTATTTTTCAAAGCAAAAAAAAAGAAAAGAAAAAAAAAATTTTCAGAAGAACGTTGAATTTTCAATCCAAATTTTTATTTATAAATTAAAATACAGTCGATATTAAGAAGAAAAGGCAAAAAATTGAACAAAAAATGAAATAAATGATATTTCAAACAAAAAATTTCCCAAAAAGGAAAATTTTTTAATCAAGAAAGAAAGAAATTTCAACCACATTGTTGAATTTTCAAACCAAAAACGTGAATTTCTTAGACATAAGTTCAATTTTCAACAAAAAAGTTTATTTTCCACAACAAAAAATTATCATAAATTAAAATTTCATCTTTTTCAGGGCATTTTGTTAAAAATTCTTTTTTTTCTAGATAATTAATTAAGCTAGTTCAAAATGTAACCATTCCATTGTCTGGGTTGAGAATTTGCTAAAATTCTACTTTTTGAAGTACCTGGTTGAAAAGTATTATTTTTTGTATTAAAAATTACATTTAAAAAAAAATTAAATATTTGGTTAACAAATCTAACTTTTTTTAAAATGAACTGTTTTGTTTGATAATAATATTGTTAAATTTAAAATTCAACAGCTTTGTAGAAAATTATTATTTTCTACTTCAAAATTAAATACCTGGGTAAACAGTTCAAGTTTTTTTCTGAACAATTCTTTTTTTATTGAATTTTTTTTTTAACTTAATATTTTACCTTTAAATTTTTAAAAAATAATCTTCCAGATAATTAATTCAACTATTTGGTTAAAAGTTAATGTACTTTGATCAAAAATATCGTCTCTTTTGAAAAAGGTTATCATTTTTGCTAAAAATTCAACTTTTCTTCAAAAGTTATGTGTTCTGAAAAGAATTTATACTATTTCGTAAAAAATTAATCTTCTTGTTTAAAAATGCATCTTTTTTACAAAGCCTATTTCTCCCAACCCCAGATGGCATCAAGTTATTTTTTGATGACTTTCGATATTTGCTCAACAAAATTTCGTAATATGTGGATGGGGGTGGGTGGGGGTGGTAATAAAAAATTTGACTAAATTGTTTATTAAAGGTATTTTTTTAAAAGTTAAAAACCACTGTTGCATGATTGTAGATATAGCCATAGACAATTTGATCAAACAATGCGAGCAAAGTATAAATCTACCAACTGGAAAATTACAATTTCGAATTAGCAGTGGTTCTCAATTGTTCATAAACAATTGGGAGTTCAGAAGTCAATCTACAGAGTACTTGTCACTTAATTTTAATTAGGAAGGTAAAGCAACTGGGACAAGATCGGTGAATGGGTATTTCTTGCATCGAACTGACGATATGCAAATTATATCGAGGTCCTTGTATCTTCGGTATCCCAGTTACTGGAGGGGTATTATGAAACTTAAGCCGTAGCGCACAAGTGTCGCGTTTTGCGAGTTCCGCCAAGCTGGAGCCATTATATCGACCTCCTTCCTCGTAGTTACACCTCTAAAACTTTAACTTAGTACACCCCTGTCGCTCGTCGACAATACCCCCACCCCAACCCCTCTTCCCATCCCCATATCTTTTCCAAGAGTCCATGGTTCTTCCCCATAGAGTGTACTTCGCCATTCTCAGTAGTACAAGGATGAGTTGAAGTTGGGATGAGAATTTTGGTATTTGAATTTCAAGTTCTAAACTTTGAAAGCTTTCACGTTTGAGAGACTAACTCTGTCATTTCAAAAGTTTAGGGGTTCTGTTTCGAGGAATAATTAGGAGAATTTTTAGTATTTTGTTTCAGTTTCTGTGTTTACTTTAAATAAAGAGGATTTTTGGTGTATTAGAAGAATTGGCTTACTAAAATTGACGTGTACTACTTGATATATTTATTCTGGCTGACCAATAGCGACATTGAATACTTGATAGTGTTTACTTTTTATTTTAAACTACTCACACTTAAACCTGATTTAAAATCTAACGGACTTTTTGGGAATAAAAAAAAGTATTCAATAATGAAATTTGGACAATTTTCTGACGAATGTCTGAATTAAAAATTAAAAAAGAGAAAATCAGGGTATCTAGTGACCAGGCAATTATAAAGACGTCTTTTTGTGAGTTATTTTTATATTGAAAAAGTTTAAAGCTATCGGAATTATCTATAATTATTATTCATTATTATGAGGATTTGTTTCTAAATGGTTCAAAATATATCAAGTAGAAATAAAAATGTTGTAAACTTTTTTCTGCCCCTGATATATTTAACAATTTTGTTGCAGAATTGCAATCAAGTGGATTCAATTTTTTGATGAATTTTCTTTTTTCTAAAGGGAACGAGAATTTCCAAAAGCACCCTTTACTTCTAAAATTTAGCTATTTTTAAATAACAACCAGCACACTATTCTGAGTTGTATCTTTTTAGTTAAGAAAGTAAAAGGAAAAATAAAATTAAAAATCAGATACGATTTAGACGTCTATTTGTGATTTATATTTTTCATTTATATTTATCTTGTATTAAACGCTGAAAAATTTAAATAGCTCAAATTTTTTTCCTTTTTGTTTCTTTTAATTTGAGTTAGGACATTTAAAAGTTTTTTTTTTGTTTTTTATTTTCTAAGAAATTCTACGTTAAAGATAAATGATTACGATAAATGTTTGACGAAAAACAAAAAGTAAAATTTTTAAGAATTGTCGTTTCCTTTTTTAAATTTTGACTTAAAATAACTTGTTAAGTGGTATGAATAATTTTAAAGCAGATATAAACAGTAGTAAGTAGTATGAGTGATTTTATGACAGCCATACTTGGGATTAAGTTTCACGTACAATTTAAAGTCACACAGAAGGTTACCAGGAAGTATAAGCAGTTTAAGATAGACGGTAGGATTGTTTAAAAGTAGCAAATGTGTTATTTAGCAAGGAAAATTACTTTCGTAGTTGATATTTCATCCAAAAAAGTTGAATAAAAAACAGTCGAATTCAATCAAAGAAGACGAGTATTTTTTGCAAGGTCGAAATTTTAATAAAAACTTGGACCAGCTTATAAGATTGGATTTTTCGAAATAGAAATAATCTAAAGTTACATAAAACCGTCTTAATTTCTTTTCCATTTTGACACAAAGTTAGATTTTTTTTAAAAAAATTCAATATTCCAAGTGTATCTCAATTTAAATTACGAAATCGAATAAGCTACTGCACACCTTTATTTCAAGCATTTTATTCAAAATAAAAATTTAACTATTTGGTTAAGATGTGAACTGTTGGAAAAATAGTAAAAATTTGAATGTTCGCTTAAAATTAAATATATTGTTAAAAACATTTGCAACCTATTTTAGATTATTTTCAGCTAAATTTCTATGAAATTAGACAAACTTATCTCTGTTATTCTTATTATAAAGATTTGTCTTTAAATGGTCTAACATATATCAAGTAAAAATAAAAATTTTGGAAATTTTTTCTGCCCTGATATATTTAACAATTTTGTTGGAAAATTGCAATCAAGTGGATTCAATTTTTTTATGGATTTTCTTTTTTTTCTGAAAGGAACAAGAATTTCCAAAATCACCCTTTACTTCGAAAATTTAGCGATTTTTTAATTACACCCAGCATACTGTTCCAAGTGATATCTTTCTAGTAAATAAATTTAAAAAAAAATTAAAAATCGGATACGATTTAGAGGTCTATTTGAGATTCATATTTTTTATTGATTTTGTCTTACTGTTATTGAAACTTTTTAAACCCAGTTTTCATAAAAATAATAATTTTTCGCTTGTTTCAATTTTTTCTATAATAAGTAACTCTTTTAAATTTATTTATTTTATCTTGTCTTAAACGATAAAAACTTTAAATGTTCTCATATCTCTTTCTTTTTTGTTTCGTTTAATTTGAGTCAAGACAATTGAGTTTTTTGTTGTTTTTTAATTTCTAAGAAATTCTCGAACATGCATTTTCAATAAAATAGTTGAAGAATTTCAATCCGGGAGATGAATTTTCTGACAAACAAATAAAAATTTTCAACAAAATCAATATATTTTCTACTAGAAAAGATAAATTTTTAACAAAAAATAGAGAGGTTAAATTTGTAAGATAAAAAATTAATGATTATAACGGAAAAACGCATTTCTAAGAAAATAGTTAAATTTACAACAAATAAAATGAATGTTCAACCAAAAAGGTTAAATTAATTGTCGTTAAAAATCTCACAAAAAATTTCGTCAAATTCTTAATTTGAAAATTATCTTTCAATAAAAAACTAATTTTCAATCGAATTAAAAAATCTTTAAACAAAAAGATTAATTTTTTACCAAAAAAGAATAATTTTCAAAAAAATATATGCATTTTTAACCACAGATTTTAATTTTTGAAGAAATCAAGAATCAACTAAGAAATTCGCCTTTAAAGATAAATGTTTGATGCAAAACAAAAATTTTAATTTTTAAGGATTGTGATTTCATTATGGAAATTTTGACTAAAAATGACTAGTTAAGTGGCATGAATAATTTTAAATCAGATATGAACAGTAGTAAGTAGTATGAGTAATTTTATGACAGCCATACTTGGGATCAAGTGGTACGTACAACATAAAGTCACACAAAAGCTTACTTAGTAAATGTGTCATTTAGCAATGATAATGGACCAGCTTATAGGATTGGATTTTTCGAAATAGAAATAATCTCAATGTACATAAAACCTTCTTAATTTTCTTATATTATTACAATCGAGTAGATTAGAATGGACTTTTGGATACATTTTTCTCCTAAAAAAGGAGCAATTTTGACTTTAATTTTTTTAATAAACGAATTATAACAAACCATTTTGACACACAGTTAGATTTTTTTTTTAAATTCAATATTACAAGTGTATCTCAATTTTAATTAACCTTTTTGGCATTTGCTTTTTGCATTAAAAATTAGTTTTTAAAAATAAAAATTACACTATTTGGTTAAGAATTCAACTGTTTGATTGAAATATAGTAAATAGTAAATTGTATATAAATATAGCTATAGTAGGGCAAGTAGTATATGAATGTAAGGTTAGACGTTATTGGATATCAAGAAGTTCAGTTAGTTTAATCGTTCTAAGTAGCATGGGTAATTTTAAGTTAGCCGTAATGGCGTCTAAATAGTATAACACTTAAAATCCACTTTAAGTAGTGTTAGTCACTATGAGTCAGGCATAATTGATAAAAAGTAGTAAATGTCATTCTAAAGAAGACATAATGCAATTCTAGTATTATGAATCGTTTTAAATCGGCCATGTTTAGTTTCAAGGAGTGTTAGGAGTTTATAGTCGGACATAACTGAAAGCCAGGAAAACTGGCTATTTCACATCATTGCACGCATATTTTGAGTAAATAAATAAAGTAAGTAACAAATATATTTAAAAAATACTTCATTGAAAATTAATTCCAATCCATCGATCAATTCTCAATTTCCTCTGAAATTTCTAGTCGATTTTCGATTGATCGACATCGACAGCATGAACGCCTCGAATAAAACGAAAACCGATTCCGTTTCGCTTCACGCTCGCTCGACTTGGAAAATTGGCTCGCGATTTTCAGCACCTGGCTGTGTGTGGGGGAGGGGGTTCGATATTAAAAGCTAGTCTTGCATCATTTTATTTATTAATCGAAATCATTGTTTTGTTCATAATTTTAGGATTTGAAAAAATGTTTTGGGGAAAAAAATTAAACATAATTGGAAAATCATTCATCGATTGTACAATTTTAGGCCGTCGAATCGCCTTTATTGCGTCGGATTAATTATAATGACAGGATTATTGACAAGTATTGATTAACGCCTGTCCTACACTGATTAGATTATCTTCGCTGCGCATAATATATACATACGAGGCTTCTCTCGGATCGGAAACTCAATTAACGTTTCCCGTGCTTGTCGGCATTTTCAATTTCACAGTATAGGAAAATCTAACTTTGCTGAATTTAGGTTAAGTACAATAACGAATATGAATATCGACTGAAAAAATATCAAGTCCAGAAAATTCAGCTTTAATTATTGAGTAAATTTATTTCATAATATCAAGGAACGCACAGCAGGCTTTGCAGTCCAAAATCCTTACAAAATTGATGATTTTTTTCATAAAATTAGGGAAACAATAGGGGAATTAATTATTTAAAATAAAATTAATTTATGAGCGCCGCATTAAATTTATTATAGAAAAAAGCGCTTTTACCAATTTAGTTAATTATTCAATTAAAATAATTAATATCCGATAGTGTAGAAAGACGAATTGATAATTAAGGTACATCGATTTTTAAAAAAAGTTAGATTTACAAAAAAATGCCTAATCTTTCAAGCAGAGGGCACAAATTAAAAAAAATAGTTTTAAAAAATAATTTTTATCAATAAAAAAATTGAATTTTTGAGCAAAAAAGACTTAATTTCTATTAATAGAGTTAAACTATTAATGCAAAAGATTTTTCAGTTTAGATGAATCTCTAAAAACAAGTTAAATTTTCAACATAAAAATACAAATTTACAGCAATAAGTTACTTATTAACAAAACTGTTAAATTTTCTTTTTCCCAAACATATATTTTATAGGATAATTAAATTTTAAGACAAAAAGGTGAATTTTCTATAGAACAGTATGAATTTTTTAAATAAAATTTTGTTTAAATCCAAGTATTTGAACTTTCAACTTTAAGATATTAATTTTTAAGCAAACATGAAACAGTTAAGTTTTCAATACAAAATTTAATTTTTAATAATAAGAAATAAATAAATAACTTTACAACAAAAGGTTTTATTTAGCCAAATAGTTTAATTTTCAACGACAAAGATGATTTTTTGCCGAGAAGATCAATTTTCTACTTTAAAAGACCAATTTTCAAACAAAAACTCTCAATTCTCAACAGAAAATAGAATACTTGAATTTTAAAGTCAAATCAATCAATTTGTGCAAAAACAAGGAATTTTCAATAAAGTGGGTGAAGTGCTTTAATTTCGAAAAAGAAAGATTAGTTTTCCACAGAAAAAAAATTTCGAGCAAAATTTATGAACTTTGAACTAAAAGGATCATTTTTCAACAAAAAAATTATTTTCTAAAAAAATTTTTCACTCTTCAAACAATAAAATCAGTTTTTAACCAAGGACTTCAACTATAAATTATTTACTGAAATATTCTACCAAGAATATTCATTTTCTAAAAAGAGTTGAATTTTGAAAAAAGAGCGAAGTTTTAAGAAAATCTTGAAATTTTCAGCTAAAAAGGTAAATTATCAACCAAAAATTAAATAAATAAATTTCTACTTTGAAAAATTATTTTTTTAACACAAACAAAAATTTACGATTCTTTTTTAGTTCTCGTCATATAAATGTCAAGGCTTCGTTATATTCTTTGAAGGATTCTCTAAAATTCTATTTATGCGTTGGTTATTAAAATTTAAAATAATATTTTATATTATTTTAAATTTTTGAAAAAAGGATAATAAAGGGATAATAAAGGATAAAGGGGATATTTTAAAAAAAGTTGAGTTTACAAACACAAAAATGTGTATTTTCTACAGAAATAAGTCAATTTTTCACTGAAAAATAAGTTTTTTTAAAACAAAACCGGAGAATTTGTAATGGAAAAAGATCAATTTTATGACAAAAATGAAATGTAAAAAAAGGTGTAAAATTTTTACACATCTTTAATGAAACCATACATTTTCAATCAAATAGTTGAGAAGTTCGCCAAATTCTTAATTCGAAAATTAGCTTTAAATAAAAAACTAATTTTCAACCAGAGAAAAAAATATTTAAACAAAGAGATTAATTTTCTACCAAAAAATAATTATTTTCAAAAAATTACATGCATTTTTAACCAAAGATTTGAAGTTTTGAAGGAATTTTCAACCAAAAGGGTAATCAGTAACTATAATGGATTATTTTCTACCCCAAAAGACAAAATTTCAACAGAAGAAAGAATTTTTTAATCAAATAGTTAAATTTTGAAATTTAAAAAAAAATAATTTAAAAATGTTAAAAAATTAATTGTTTAAATTATGAACGAAAAAAGGCGATTTTTCAACTAATGAATCATCTACCAAAAAAAGAAAAATTTTCAAATAAATCGATATATTTTCTACTAGCAAAGATAAAATAAAATAGAATAGTTAAATTTTATCAGGTAAAAAAATTAATGTTTATAAGGAAAAAACGCATTTTAAAGAAAATAGTTAAATTTACAACAAATAAAATAAATTTTCAACCAAAAAGGTTAATTTCCTACATAATAAAATAATTTTTTAACAAAATTGATGAATTTTCAACAACAAAAGATAATATTTTAACCAAAAAATGAATTTTCTAGCAAAAAATTAAATGTCTGTTAAAAATCTCACTAAACATTTCGCCAAATTCTTAATTCGAAAATTAGCTTTCAATAGAAAACTAATTTCCAATCAAAGAAAAAAATCTTTAAACTAAAAGATTAATTTTCTACGAAAAAAGAATATTTTTCAAAAAAATACATGCATTTTTAACCAAAGATTTTAATTTTTGAAGGAATTTTTAACCAAAAAGGGGAATAAGTAACTATAATAAATCATTTTCTACCTCAAAATACCAACTTGCAACAGCAGAAAGAATTTTTTAATCAAATAGTTAAATTGTGAAATATTTCAGTTAAAAAAATAATTAAAAAAGATGTTAAAATAACTGTCTAAATTATGAACGAAAAGGTAAATTAAAAAAATAATAAAATAGTGTAATTTTATCAGGTAAAAAAATTAATGATTATAACGAAAAAACGCATTTCAACGAAAATAGTTAAATTTACAACAAATAAAATAAATTTTTAACCAAAACCAAAAAATGTAATTTTCTGCATAAGAAAATAATTTTTTAACAAAGTTAATGAATGTTCAACTAAAGAAGATAATATTGTCACGAAAAAATGAATTTTCTAGCAAAAAAATGAAATGTCTGTTAAAAATCTCACTAAACATTTCGTCGAATTCTTAATTCAAAAAAATAATAAATTTTAATTTTATCAGATAAGAAAATAATTATTATAACGAGGAAAACGCATTTCTAAGAAAATAGTTAAATTTAAAACAAATAAAATGTATTTTCAACCAAAACGTAATGTTTTTTTAACAAAAACCATCAATTTTCAACGAAAAGGGTTAATTTCCTATATAAAAAAATAATTTTTCAACAAAATTGATGAATTTTCAACTAAAAAAGATAATATTTTAACCAACAAATAAATTTTCTAGCAAAAAATTAAATGTCCGTTAAAAATCTCACTAAACATTTCGCCAAATTCTTAATTGAAAATAAGCTCTCAATAAAAAAATAATTTTCAATCAAAGAAAAACATCTTCAAACAAAAAGAATAATTTTCAAAAAAATACATGCATTTTTAACCAAAGATTTTAATTTTTGAAGGAATTTTAAACCAAAAAGGGGAATTACTAACGATAAAGACAATATTTCAACAGAAGAAAGAATTTTTAATTTTTCAGTTGAAAAAATAATGTAAAAAGATGTAAACAAAATAATTGTCTGAGTTATGAACAAAAAAAGAAGATTTTTCAACTAAAATGATGAATGATCTACCAAAAAAAGAAAAATTTTCAACAAAATCGATATATTTTCTACTAGCATTTTTAAGAAAACAGTTAAATTTACAACAAAGAAAATAAATTTTTAACCAAAACGGAATGGTTTTTAACAAGATACATCAATTTTCAACCAAAAAAGTTTATTTTCTACATAAGAAAATAATTTTTTAACTATAATTAATCTTTTTTACCCCAAAAGACAAAATTTCAACAGAAGAAAGAATTTTTTATTCAAATAGTTAAATTTTGAAATTTTTTAGCAGAAAAAATAATTTAAAAAGATGTTAAACAAATAATTGTCTAAATTATGAACGAAAAAAGGCGATTTTTCAACTAAAATGATGAATCATATACCAAAAAAAGTAAAATTTTAACAAAATCAGAAAATTTGTAATTGAAAAAGATCAATTTTATGAGAAAAATGAAATGTCAAAAAAGGTATTAAATTTTTTTTAAAAGAACTGCACTTATTACTAAGATGATGCATCTTTAATAAAAACATACATTTTCAATCAAATAGTTGAAGAGTTCCAATCCGAGAGATGAATTTTCTGACAACAAAAAATTTTGAACAAAATAGATATATTTTCTACTAGAAAAGATAAATTTTTAACAAAAAATAGAATAGTTTCATTTTGTCAGATAAAAAATTAATGATTATAACGAAAAAACGCATTTCTCAGAAAATAGTTAAATTTACAACAAATAAAGTGAATTTTCAACCAAAACGGAATGATTTTTAACAAAATTAATTCATTTTCAACTACAAAAGATAATATTTTAAGAATTAAATAAAAAATTTTTTAATCATGTAGTTAAATTTTGACATTTTTCAGTTGAAAAAATATTTTAAAAAGATGTCTAAATTATGAACAAAAAAAAATATTTTTAACTAAAATAATAAATCACCTACCAAAAAAGAAATTGAAAATTTGATCCAACAGTTCTAAAATAATATAAGATTTTTTATAAAATCCATAAAAAAATATTGTAAAATAAACCGTTCTTTAAAAAAGGGTAAAGAGGTACAGGGAATTATCAGACAATTGATGGATATTCGAAATAGGGGAATAATATCCCTCGGAGGGATAACGTCGAACCGAATTCATTGAAATAGAAACAAATGGAAATATAATCATTCGCGACGTTCGATGAGCTCAAGTATAGCCGGGAAAAGGGTGAGAATGTAAAAGCAGGGTTCGTTGGGAGAAAGTGGATTTAATATCAAAATAACGCATTCCAATTCATGCCGGAAACTCACACGCGAAATTATTTTCAGCACTCGCCAGGACTCGACTTTAATTTGCAATAGAACGCGACTCAGTCAAAGGGATGCTTCGTTCAGCCGTCATACACCCCACTGTCCGATTTAATTAATGTTCGTTCTGCTCCGCGGAACCTACTCGAAAAGGGACAAGTTGCTTTCTCAAGCGCAATAGCATTTCAAGTTGACTTCGTCCAACTTCTTTTGGCAAATTTTCCCCCAATTAAATTAAATTAATTACTTCAAAAAATACTACAAAGTGTTTCCAACTGGAGAATAAAACATTTATTCAATTTAATAAATAGAGGTAAGAATGAAGAACTGTCCATTATTATTATCTTTTTCTTTAAACTTTTTCTAGAGGGTTTGTCCCGGATTTTTTAGCAGCCACGTACTAATTAAAGAACTTGATGCTGTTTTTGTTATTGTTACGTAAATATCGTTTATTATTATTCAAATATCTATTTTTTTAAACTGATTTTCATTATTGTCTGACTATAAACTATGTATCCTACTGCGAACGTGGCATGTCTGTCTTAAAATGACTCATACTACTAGACATTTGTTATGTCTGATTTGGAATCATATGAATTATTAATAATAATAATAATAATATTATTATTATTATATAATAATCTTCAAATTTATTCATATAATTCAACCACATTTAAGCTGTTGCATTAGCTTCTATTTCAAACTTGAAAATTTAATGATTTGCACTTTCTTATTTTCATAGTTCAAAAAGGTTTATTTGTAACTACTAAAAATTGCAGAACTTTGAATTGTAAATCTTTTAAATTAAAAAGTTTAAAATTTTTAAAATTTACTATTATAATTTCTACAAGTTTTAGTTTCCCAATAAAAAATTCATTTTAAATTTCATCAATTCAAAAAAAATTGTATATCGTGAATTTTGAATCTTTAAAGTTGCAGAGTTTTTAATTTCGATATTTTATGCAAATTTTAAGTCTTTTGTTTAAAAATTCTGTATTTCGGGGTTTCACATCCAAAATTTTTCCAATCTCAAAGATTTGTAATTAAAACCTTGACTTTTGATTTTTCAAATAATCATAATTTATTTTATTTGCTTCAAAATGGAACATTATTTAATTGCAATTATTCAATGTTAAAGAATACAATTTTTTATATACAATTTTAAATAGAAGATCTAAAACTAAAACCTTGGGACGTGATTTTTAAAAACATCTAAATTTAAGAATTCTTATTTATGTATCTTCAAAATTCAAGACTTCTAAATTGTAAAACTTTAAAGTAGACTATTTAAAAAACAGTATAAAATGACATAGCTTGAAAATATTAATCTTGAAAATAGAATGATTTGCAATTCTATATTTTAAAAGTTAAAGCATTTTAAATTATAACACTTAAAAATTTCAGAACTTTAAATTAAAAAGTTTTTAATTACAAAAATTATTAAATATGCAAGTTTTAAGTTTTGCAAATATTTTGATCTTTAGGATCAACCAAATTGAAGAATTTCTATTCATATACATCATAAAAATTGAAGACTTTTCAATTATAAATGTTCGAAATAGGAGATATTTGGATTTTAAATATTTAAGATTAAAGAGCTTTTAAATTTGAAAATTAGCAATCATAAATTATAGAAGTCTTATATTTTAAAATATTTAATGCTGTAAGATTGAGGATTTAAATTCAAAATTTCTTGAATTTGGAATATTTTCCAGCCTTGTCTTTTTATTTTAAAAATTATCAACAGTTAAAAAATCTAGTCAAAACTTAAAATCTGAATCTTGAAAATAAAATGATTTGAAATTATATATCTTTTGCAAAATTCAAAAACTTATAATTTAAATTTTAAACATTTGTAAATAAAAGTTAGAGATTACTGAAAGTTAATTAAAATTGAAAATAAATTAAAACTGGAATTAAACTTAAGATTAAAATCGTATGAGATCCGACTTAGCTATTTGATATTTTTTAATTTATGATTATTGTGCATTTTCTCAAAAACAAAAACGCAATAAACTATAGCTTCCAAATTAAATATATTAATAGAAGATTTATTAATTTATTAATCTAATAATCTATAAATTTCATAACAATAAAATAAAAACTTCTATTTTGTTTAGAGTTTGTAATTTCAGTAGTTCAGGTAAAGCAAGAGTTCGACTATAAGTAGTAAAGCCATATAAGTAGTAATTGCAGGTTCACGTCAGCCAGTGGATTCCGAAGCCTCAAATCTTTCCATTTCTAGCAGCTCAATCGTTCCAAGCTTTTCTTGTTTCACTTTTCAATTTTAGGAATTAGGAATAAACACAAGCTTTCTTATTTGAAATCAGAAAATATGAACAATGTAAGTCATTATTTTGATCATTTGGAAGTAAATTAAAATGCAAATTAGCAAAGGAAGACATCAAAGTGAGGATCCTTGTACAAAGGGAGTGAAAAGCAGAAATTAAATTATAACAGAATATTAAAATTGAGTTTGTGAAAAGACTTTTCTTTGATTGTAAAGGCAAAAGACGGGGTTTACTCGAGTTGTAACTCGAAAGAATGAAAGGACTCGGAAAGTGAATGAAAAGTAAATAACAAATTAAATTGGTGTTGATTTCGTCCTTTTTATATTAATAACTTACTTTCACGAAAAAAACGAAATGATTTAATAATTATTTTAATATTGAGTAAAAAAACTTGAGGAATAGTAAGGAAATTGTGAGTATGTTTTTTAAAAAAATTTCCAAGGTAATGCAATTTTCTGATCCTTGAAATTATAAAATTTGAATTCGTAAAGCAAAATTTTATCACTAATAATATTTAAAGCTCAAATGCGAATTTAATTACTCAACGTAAAACTATTTTTATTTTATAACTTTCAAAATTAAGGCAAGAAAATATTTAAAAAAAATTTTAAATAAAAAAAAAATAAAAAAATATTTAAAAAAGCTCAATAATTTACACACATAAAACGAATGCTTTCAATCTTTCAACTCATAATTATAAAAATATTAAAAAGAATAAATTGGCCCCTTCCAATTGTAAAAAATAATTATTATCCAAAATTTTCTTCTCTTCAGATCAAATTTCCTTCCAAAAAAATCGATTACAATCTTGATAACAAAAAATACCCTGGTTTCAATTCAGGAAAAATCCAAAAACGAAATTTCCTCCCTTCTAACTCAAACAAATGTAAAAACTACAATCTTTCAATTAAAAGAAAAATAAATAAAATTTTCCCACTTTCAAGCCAATACAAGTTTAATAAATAAAAAAATTCCTTATTTTAATTCAGAAAAATGAATTACAAAAATGTCGTCTCAACCAACTCTATCAAAATCTTAAAACTTTCTCTGCGCCAATTCGAAAAAATTATTTTCAAAAATATCCTTTCTTCCAGTTTAATAAAACAATTAAAAACAACAAATTTTCCTCTTCCAATCCTAAAAAAATTTATTTCCTTAAAATACCTTAAAATTTATGGAAATGTTGAACAAAATTCTTCTTTTAATTCAAAAGAAAAACAAATAATCAAAATATCATTACCTTAAGCTCAGTAAAGTTGATGAAATCAAAAAAGGTGTTCTTAGAATTCAGAAAAAATTAAACAAAAATTTACTCACTTCCAGCTTAGTAAATATTTACAAAATATGAAATTATCCTTCTTCCAACTCATAAAATATTGAAGACCAAAACTTGATTCCTTTCAACACTAAAAAATATTCAAAGCAAAAAATTTTAATTTTCCAATAAAAAAAATATCTTGTTAAAATTCATAAAAATTCTAAAAAGAAAAAAACCTTTTCCAATTTAGAAAAAAATACTAAAAAAACAATAAAAACCAAAATTTACTCCCTTCCAGCTCAAAAAACATTTTTAAAAACAAAAATTATCCTTCTTCCAATTCATAAAATAGTTAAAATCAAAACTTCCTTCCATACAATTCTATAGAAATATTGACAAAAAATTTCTGTCTTCAAGTTAAAAAATTCTTATGTTAAAATCCATTAAAACGCTAAAAAGAAAAAATGTCTTGTCCAATTTATAAAATAAAATAACCAAAATATCACACCTTCCAACTCAGTAAAGATGGTGAAACAAAAATAGTCCTCTCCCAATTCAGAAATATCATTCTTCTTTTATTTTATAAAATATCGAAAACCAAAATTTCCTCCATTCCACCTGGATACAAATTTTGAAAATATAAGATATCCAACTTTCGCTTCTTCCTAATCTCCATTATTCCCTACTTCTTCACACACAATTTCCTTTACGGCCCACCCCACATTTCTAATTTCCTTCACTTTTCTTCACTTTTCCTTTACTTCTTTAACTTTCCCACTACTTATTTCTAACACTTCTCCTCTGCTTAATTACATTACTCATCCTCTTCTCAATTATCCTGCTACTCCCCCCATCGATGCCCCTCACTTTCCCATCCCATATTTGCCCTGATTCCGCTGCTTTTATTTCACTTGCTCCCCTGTCATTACTTCCACCACTTAGCATCGCCCATTTCCCATACTTTTCCTCTAATTTTCCTGCTTCAACTCCCCTCAATTTCCTTACTTATTCTCACCTTATTTCGCTACTTGCTCTCTACGTACTTCCTCTACTTACTGTCCCTCACTCTCCCCACTTATTTACTCCTCATTTCCCCTACTTCCCTTTCCCACAATTCCACACCACTCCCCTTAGTTTCCTCAACCCAAAAAATGAATTTTTCTCTCTGGAAACCTCAGTGAATGGAGGGGGAGAGGACTTGACCTCTAGAGTGAAAGAAGATTGCAACGCACTTTTGGAACACACTACTTCTCCTACGAGGGGGAAATTTTGAGAGCCGGGGATTCCCCGGCAGATTTTAAATCGAATAATGATCTCATTGAAATTCGCCAGCAAATAATAGAAAACTGGTTCTTCGGCGTCGACTTTGTGGTGCTTAATGAACTTCTAGGCAATAAGAATTGTAAGTGCGCATTATATCGGTGGGGAAGTCAATTTGCAATCAGCGTTGCAGTCGTTCTATCCCCGTATTCCTGGGACGAGCACAGTCCGTATTTACCATAATGCGATAAGAGCCGCGCGGTATCGTACATCCAAATGAGTATCCCCAACCGTCGGCTATTCCATCCCCCGTTCCTCCCCCCCCCCCCCACTTGCCACACATTTCCAGAACCCTGTCGCTCGCGTTTTCGATCTACGCGCGAATTCCCAATAACTTCAGTCCGAACGTATTCCCGCGAAGGAAGTGAGGACATCGGACGGAATGTCCATGCTTAGAAATGGCCCCATGCATGCCAAATGTAATGGAAACATTTCCGAAAGTTAGGTCGTTTAACGAGAGCGAAACTCATGAACGAAAATTCGTCGTTTGAGTTTCCGAGAAAAGCTATCGTGCATCGAAAATCGCGTTCGACCTTTGCACTTTTCATTCATCGAGGACGCTTTCGCTAGGAAAGCAACCTTTTTATGCTATGAGCTTTCAAAGCTTTGAGATTTGCGGTCACGAAATTCGAAGATGGTTTACTCGGATAGCGAATGCCTTCTCCTTCGATTAATATCTTTTGATTCAAGTTTTAAGTCTGATTAAAAGAAATATGAGGAGAGAGAGTATTTTTTAATATAAATTTAATTCCTATTAATAATATAAAAAAGAAAGTTTTTTATTATCGACGGAATCCTTTTAAAATCACGCAGGAACTGCAGCTTCAAATGATATGACTCCTTCTCAAATGCGTTGTTTTTCGAAGAAAATAAGACCATGAAATAAGTCAGGGAATTTTATTGTTCAGTGAAAATTCAGAAACTCGAAAAAATTTTGTTTGAAAAAGATAGAACATTTGTATAATTTCCATAAAAACACTTTGAGAGAAAATCGGATGGTCACCCGTCGAAACTTTTTTCCAAGAAAATGAAATTTCCAAGGAATCAGTAGAGGAAAATTATGTAAATTGAAAAAAAAAATCAGCAGAGGGGAATAGGGGAAATGATGGGGAATGGTGAAAGTGTAAGTAGGGGGAGTGAGAAGTAAAAGTAGGAAAAGTAGGGAAAGATAGCGAAAATTAGGCGCTGAAGTAAAAATTATAAATCTTAATAAAAATTATTTGTCCCAATTGCAAGAATCAAATTTGTTTACTAAAATTTGCTGCCTTAATTCAGAATTAGAAATCTTTTTAAAAAATTCCCTCTTCCAAATTGAAAATTATCATTCCATGTCCAAACTCAGAATTATAAATTTTTAGCAAATATTCTTTGCTCTTAAGTAAAAATTATAATTCTCAACGAAAATTCCCTCCCCCAATTATCAAAATTATCATTTTTGATGGGAATTCCCTGTCTATTTGTAAAAATTAGATATCTTTACTAAAATTCCCTGCCCCCAATCGTCATTACAATTTTTTCTAAATAATGCTTAATATATCTAAATATTATCAGATTATAATTCTTAAGGAACATTCCCTGTTCTAATTGTCAAAATTGTATTTTCTTATTAAAATTCCCTGT
This sequence comes from Druon quercuslanigerum, assembly GCA_010014905.2. Lineage (NCBI taxonomy): Eukaryota > Metazoa > Arthropoda > Insecta > Hymenoptera > Cynipidae > Druon > Druon quercuslanigerum. Next base: position 28,562 of record JAAAKG020106339.1, on the reverse strand, counting down.
TAATTCATCACTAAAAAATTATTTTATTATATTTATTTAGAATTATTTATCACTAAAAAAGATGCCATACTTTAAAGTGAAAATTATAATTCTGGACGAGAATTCTCTGTCCCATTTGTCAAAATGATAATTCTTGATGGAAATTCCCTGTCCTATTTGTCAAAAATATATATCTTTACTAAACTTCCCTGTCCCAAATCAGAATTATTTATTATTAAAGAATATTCCATATTCGAAAGTGAAAATTATAATTCTTGACGAGAATTCCCTGTCCCATTTGTCAAAATTGTATATCTCTACTGAAATTCCTTGTCCAAACTCAGAATTATAAATAATTGAGAAATCGTTCATGCCCTAATTTTTAAAAATCTATTTTTTTACGGAACTTCCTTGTCCAAACATAGAACTATAAATAATTAACAAATAATAACTATCATAACGTGAAAATTATAATTCTTAACAAAAATTCCCTGTCCTTATTCTCAAAATTACAATTCTTGACGGAAATTATCTGTCCCATTTATCAAAATTATATTTCTTAAGTGGAATTCCTCGTCAAAACTCAAAATTAAAAATTTGAAGCAAATATTCTTTGCCCTTAAGTGAAAATTATAATTCTCAACGAAAATTTCCTCCCCCAAATATCAAAGTTATATATCTTTACTAAAATTCCCTGTCCCAAATCAGAATTATTTATTATTAAAAAATATTCCATATTCGAAAGAGAAAATTATAATTCTTGACGAGAATTCCCTGTCCTATTTGTGAAAAATAGATATCTTTACTAAAATTCCCTGTCCCAAATCATCATTATAATTTTTTCTAAATATTGCTAAATATATCTAAATATTATCAGATTATAATTCTTAAGGAAAATTCCCTGTCTTAATTGTCGAAATTGTATTTTCTTATTAAAATTCCTTGTCCAAACTCAGAATTATAAATTTTTAGCAAATATTCTCTGAATTTGAGTAGAAATTATAATTCTCAACGAAAATTCCCTCCCCCAATTCCCTGTCCTATTCGTCAAAATTATAATTCTTTACTAAAATTCCCTGCCCCAAATTAGAATTATAAATTTTTCTAAATATTGCCTGATTAATAGATTGTAATTCTTAAGGAAAATTCCCTGTCCTAATTCTCAAAATTACAATTCTTGACGGAAATTCTCTGTGCCATTTTTCAAAATTATATTTAATTACTAAAATTGTCCAAACCAAATCAGAATAATATTTTATCAGAAATATCCTTGTCCTAAAGTAAAAATTATTAATCTTAACAAAAATTCTCTGTCCCAATTGAAATAATTGAATTTGCTTACTAACATTTCCTGCTTCAACTCAGAATTTGAAGTTTTTTGAAAAAATTCCCTATTCTAAATTAAAAATTATCATTCTAAATAAAATCTTAATGAATCTTAATTTATAAATTTTGACGCGAATTCCCGGTCCCATTTTTCAAAATTGTATTTCTTTACTAAAATTTCTTGTCTAAACTCAGAATTGTAAATTTTTAGCAAATATTCTTTACCCTTAAGTGAAAATTATAATTCTCAACGAAAATTCCCTCCCCCAATTATCAAAATTATAATTCTTAATTGGAATTCCCTGTCCTATTTGTCAAAATTATATTTCTTTACTAACATTCCCTGCCCCTAATCAGAATTATAAATTTTTCTAAATATTGCTTGATTAATTAGATTATAATTCTTAAGGAAAATTCCCTGTCCTAATTCTCAAAATTACACTTCTTGACGGAAATTCTCTGTCCCATTTTATAAAATTATATTTATTTACTAAAATTGTTCATTCCAAATCAGAATTTTATTTTTTTTAGAAATATTCTTGTCCTAAAGTAAAAATTATAATTCTTAACAAAAATTCTCTGTCCCAATTGAAATAATTAAATTTGTTTACGAAATTCTCTGTCCCATTTTTCAAAATTATATTTATTTACTAAAATTCTCCGCTTCAAATCAGAATTATAAATCATTTTTAAAAAATCCCTGTCCTAAAGTAAAAATTATAATTCTTAATAAACATTCCTTGATCCGTTAGTCAAAATTATAGCGTTCTTGATGGAAATTATCAGTCCTAATTGTTTTTTTTTTACTAAAATTTCTTGTTTAAACTGGGAATTATAAATCCTTAAAAAATATTCTTTATCCTAACGTAAAAATTATGATTCTTAACGAATATTTCCTGTCTGAATTGAAAAAATAATAATTCATGACGGAAATTCACTGTCATTTCATTTGTCAAAATTATATTTCTTCCCTAAAAATTTCTCTTTCAGCTCAGAATATAAATATTTTTTACTTATCTGAAAGTCGAAATTGTAATTTTTATCGAAATTCACAATCCTCATTCAGAATTATAATAATTTAGAATATTCACTGTTCTAAGTCAGAAATATAATTTTTTGGAAAATACCCTATTTCAAGTGGAAATTATTATTTCCCTCAATTTCCAATTTAGAGGTTTTCCGGGTCAAGGAAATTCCCTGTTATTTTAAAATTTTCCCTATTTCCAAATCAGGTAGACACCCTGACTATTTTCAATTTGAGATAAAAAAGGGTATTTCTTTACCAAGGAATGGAATCTTAATTTCAAGAAAAATGCAGACAATTGTGCGTTTCTGTTTCTTTATTAAAAGAAAAACCTTGACTGGGAACTCCGCTGGGATAATAGGGATGGCGTTACGAGAGAAAACACAGAAGAAGCTTAGGTGGCAAGCTAAGAAATTAGCTTGAAATATTTTCCACGGAATTCGCTCATAAATTAAACTCCTTTGGCGCGTCATCCTTTCTATGCAGGAAGCTTCGCCTCGCCCTGCTTCGCCTCGAGAAGGGTAAATCGTGTTTTCCAACGCAAGATTGATGTGACGGTGACGAACTGCGAACCTGAGAATGATCAGTGTTGTTCCTAATCACTCCTTTATAGTATTTTTCCTACATTATTTCTTCATTTTTTTATTTTTAAAAATTTAAGGTGGGATCACTGGAAAAGTAAAAACCAACTGAAGCAGTCGTTCTCAAGTAACTGATTAACGTTGACTAAATAAAAAATTCTCCACTGATTATTACTGATTTTCCCTCTGCTAATTTTATTCTGCTCCATGGAAATTTTGACAGAGATTTTCTTTGAATTGATAAATTTACTTAAATAAAATAAAACCTTATTTCAAATCAAATAGTTAAATTTGAAATAATATTAATAAATTTATTATAGATCAAGCAGTTGTATTTGCAGTAAAATAGTTCAACTTTAAAAAAAAGAGATGAATTAAAATATATATTTTAATTTTCAAAAAAAATTAAATTACCTTCAAAAAATATTAGTTCTATTTTTAAAATATAGTCTAATATGAAAGTAAAAAAGACGATTTTTTAAGATACAGTTGAACTTCTAACCACGAGAGACAAATTTTTATCTAAAAAATTGGCTGTAAAAAATTGAATTTTTAATACAAAAAGGAAAATTTTAAGTAATTGAGTTAAATTTCCGGATAAGAAGGTAGTTATTTACAAGATGAGTTAAATTTTTGAAAAATAAACTAAAATAATTATCAAAAAATCAGTAACATTTTAATTTTAATTTTTAATTTTTAATAAAGCAATTAAATTTTCAGTATATAAAAATAAATTTTCAGCATACGAAGATACATTTTTAACATAATACTCAAAGTTTTAAGAAAAAAATTGAAGCGAAAAAAGTTTGTACTCAACCAAACGTTTGAATTTTTAAGCCAAAAATCGAATTTTTTAAATGTCAATACAAGTTTATATCTAAGAGGATGAATTTTGGATCCAAAACATGAATTTTTAACAAAAAGGTTATGTTTTTAACAAAATAAAAAAAAATAATAAAAAATTAAGCTTTTCAAACATTCATGATTTGCAATGGTTAAAGCACTTCGTTTGAAAATTAATTTAAATTGTTAAAACTCCATATCTTTGGTTTAAATTTCAACAGTTTTCTTTAAAATTAACTGTTTTTTAGTTCGTTAAAAATCAATTTTCTCCACTGAAAATTCAACTGTTCCATTTTAATCAATAATTGGTATTTAATTTAAAAAAAATTTTGATCAAGATATTTCAATTTTCAGCCAAATGAACCAAATAAATTTTTAACAATTCACTTCAACTTTAACCCAAGTACTTTAATTTTCAATCAAGAAGATTCATTCTCTATCTAAAGAAGACGAATTCAAAAAAAAATACATCAACCAGGGTTGGTTTTATGACACCCATAAATTTTAATACATTTTAAAATCATTTTTTTTCTGAAAAAAGCTCAGTTCCATGGATACACTCGAAATCTTTTTTTAATTTATTTATTGTTATTATTATTAATAAAAATGTAATTAATTTTTCATTTTTTTTTTTGTAAAAAAAGACATTAAGTAGTTTCTTTTAATTGAAGAGTTAACTATATTTATAGTCTTGATTTATATTCTCATGGTTGGTTTAATGATACGATGGTAACGATCTCTGATGATAATGCAGATGTCTTTACATTTTCTCGGATAATAAATATAACACCTGGCTTTGAGATATCTTGTATTTCTGAAAACAGATTCTTTTTCCGATCTCTCTACTAGCTTAATGGAAAAGAACCCGACCGGTAATCGAAAATTCTGTGGTTCGATCCCCAGTGGAGCGAAAAGAGTAGATCTTTTTTCAGGAAAAATTTTATTTTGTGACGTAGTTTTTGAAAAACCACCTTATTAAATGAAGACTGTTGATAATTTTACACTTGAGTGTGCAATCTTCTGAATCCTTAAGTAATCAACTGTTTTTCATGATGTGTGAACATCTGAACGATTATAACGAGACCTGAGTGTTTTCCCTAACGACATCAGGGGTTTTTTCAGTATTTGCAAAGCTCGCGTCTGAAATCCTTGTCTCCTTTAAACCCAACTATCATTTTTTAGATCTCTTTAACAGCATTCCGGAAAAGAACCCAATCGGTAATCGGAAATTCTGTGGTTCGATCCCCAGTGGAGCGAAAAGAGTAGATCTTTTTTCAGGAAAAATTTAATTTTGTGACGTAGTATTCGAAGAGCCACCTTATTTAATAGAGAATATTGATAATTTTACACTTGAGTGTGCAATTTTCTGAATCCTTAAGTAATCAACTCTTTTTTATGATGTGTGAACATCTGAAGAATTATAACGAGACCTGAGTGTTTTCCCTAACGACATCAGGGGTTTCTCCAGTATTTGCAAAGCTCGCGTCTGAAATCCTTGTCCCCTTTAAACACAACTATCACCCAACCCCTAACCCCCAAGGGGCTAGCTCAGGATCGGTTGTAACCAACCTTAGAGTACACCAATCCTCTCGTGCGCGACATACATACCCTAAAACAGGTGAGGTGCACACTGCACATATTTACTCCTGGCTTACCGCGATATTGGCATACAACCGAGGACACTAATACTCCCCGCAGAGAATACCAAATACGGGTACTTTCCGATGCACTAGGATCAAGATCAGCTTCCTGATTCTCCATTCTGTCCCGAAAATCGATCAGCCTATTCAAGCCTGTTCAGAAACCTTCTCTAACTTCTAGTTTAGGAACCGTACTTAAATTACGTAACAGCCCAATCAGGAGGGAGAGGTCAAGAGATTTTATTACGATTTTTACGCAGGGGGGGGGTGGTCCTTCATTCATGTATGTAACTTTTGGAAATTCGCAAATGAAATAATAACTTTCTCTAATTGTACAGAAATTTATTATAGATTTAAGTTTACGCGACCAAGAAACATGTTGAGTGAAAAAAAACCTAGTCAACAACAATTTTGAAAAGTCAGGGAATTTTATTGTTCAGTGAATATTCAGGAACTTAAAAAAATGTTTTTTGAAAAAGTTAGAGCATTTCTATAATTTTCTTAACTATCAAACAGAATATTTTAATTTTTATAATAAAAAATAAAAGTATTTTTTATTTTTATTTTTTACTTTTTTATTTCAGACATTTCTTTACGTACAGGCATGATTTCATCCCATATTAGATTTTGAATGAAGGAAGCATGATTTACGGTAATTTTAAGGATAATTTATAGCAATTTACCATAAAAATTCCAAAATTCAATACAAAAATTTCTATGAATTTCCGGAAATTTCCGGTAATTTATAAAAATTTTAAGCCTTTTTATAAATTTCCGGAAAGTTCTGGAAATTTTTTGTCATTTATGGTAACTTTGCAGGTAAATGTGGTATGTTACCATGAATTACGTAAACTTCAATCGTAAACATTTGTATAAATTTCCGGAAAATTATGAAATTGCTAGAATTTCATGTTAATATTAAAGGTAATTTATGATTACTTAAAATAAATTGCCCAAAATTAATTTTAAAAATATCTATAAATTTCCGGAAATTAATGGAAATTTCCGATAATTTATAGAAATTTTACAGGTAACTATTTATATTACCATGAATTATCCTAAATTCAATTTA
>JAAAKG020106339.1:8200-21997 GCA_010014905.2 Druon quercuslanigerum | reverse complement strand
ATTCAATTTAAAGAATTATTATAAATTTTCGGAAAGTTCTGGACATTTTTGGTCATTCATGGTAACTTTGCAGGTACTTTATGATAACTTATCATAAATTACCCAAGATTGAATTAAAAAATATCTATAAATTTCCGTAAAATTACAGGTAAATATGAGCACTGAACATAAATTAGCCGAAATCTAATTTAAAAATGTCTATAAATTTCCGGAAATTTTTCATAATTTTCGGTAATTTGATCAATTATATATGGTAAATTTCCAAAAATTGCCACAAAATTATATTACCTGCAACCAAAATATCCTTACAGTTCTTACGGTGAATGGGCTGATGATCGTAAAATGCGAGCTGATAAATGAATAATTTTTATTATGCCCTTCTGCATCCCTTTGACGCCCTAGGGAGTAAAAAGTACTTTTTACTCTCTAGAGACAAAAAATTAGACCTTTAGCCCCGCTTTGTGGGCGTCGAAAAGGGCTTAAATCATGCTAAAATCCATTTTGTGAAATAGTGAATAGTGAATATAAATTGTGAATAGTGAAAATAGTGAAAAGTGAAATAGTTTTTAAAATATTAACTGTTTGGGAGAAAAACATTTTTATCTATACAGATGCAAGCCTTCTCTTACGAATCGATTTATATCAAAAGTAGGGAAGAGACAGTAAGTAAAAGGTGAGGAAGTAGGAGAGGAGGGAGGGCGAGTGGGGGAGGCGATTCAGAATGGTGAAGGTAGGAAGTAAGTAAAGTATACGATGGGGAAGGAGGATTATTGAAAGTATGAGTGGTAGTATAGGAGGAGAGGGTAAGTGAGAAAAGAGAAAGTAGAAGATGGGAACATGGTAAGGGAGTATGGGTGAGTGATGGAGGGAAAGGTGAATAAGGGGAGAGGAAATATATAAGTAAAAGCAAAGTTGGAGAGGAAAGAGAAAGAAGGAGAGGGAAGAGAATTAGGGGAAGTGGCATGAGGATTAAGGAGGAACAAAAAAGGCGACGAGTATGGTGAAGGGTATGTGAGAGAGAGTCGCGGGAGGGGTGATTCAGTAAATATTGAAGACAGAAATGAGGGGAGATGCTTGAGGGTTTGGTAAGAGGTAGTAGTAGAGATATGATAGAAAAGGAAGTACAGGAAGTGGAGGAGGGATCGGAAATCGAGAAGAGCGTAAGGGAAGTATGTGTGAGGAAGAAGAACAGGGGTTGATAAAACAGGATTTGATAGAACAGGACTGAAATAGGATAGAAGGAATCTTAGAGAGGGGGAATGATATGGAGAGTGGGAGTATTCAAGCAGAGGACGAAAATTAAAAAAAATTAATCAACGGCTACGAAAATTTTTTTGTTTGAAGATAGTAATAAGCTCGTAAGTGGTAGCACTTGATGTACTCATACAAGCCTTCCTCCTTGAAAAATATGATATAGTTCAAGAATATATCTAGGAAAGAGTTAAGCATCGATTTTATATTCTCTGCACAAAGGTAAACTTGACTAACGATACAATTTCCGCAATAGCTCTGAAAAGAACGCTCGAATTAATTGGTTACTTATTGTTTAATTTACGCCTTACATGTTATTTCTTCCAATTTCTCTAGTTTCTAGAAAATTAAGTTCGCCGCGAAGTGAATTTTCAATATAGACATAAAAAAGAGGTTCAAAAACTACAGTAGCGTCCCCTTCGAACGACGAAATCATAACGACAGGGGGCAAAACTCTCAGGTGTCATGAGGGCACGGAGCGACCGAAGAATGACATCTCTCTGCATACGTTAAGCCAATTTTTGAAATTTCGATATCAAGTTTTGAGAGAAAGATAATAACTGTTTCAATCGTATTGGGAGTTTGGAAAATAGAAAAAAGAAAAGCTGATAATGACTTTCGTCGGAATCGAGAGATAAATAGCTTGAAGGAAAATAACTTTCAAATCCCAAGATGGTAAATAGCATTAAATCACAATTAAAGCAACAAAACCTGTAAGCTAGTGGATTAAACTTTGTTTTCTTTTGTTTTATAGTTCAGTTCCTATAAGCCGATTGCTACCAGGCGCTCTTGTTGCTTGCTGCTGCTATCGCTGAGCTGGGAATTGCTAAATTTCGTCAGGAGCTTATATGGCGGGATTCAAAGGTGATCGATGAAATTTCAACCAAGTACAGTCCCTTTGGAAAATTACCTGCTTTTCGAGACAATTAATAACTTTTACTCTGTTCTTTCAATTTTTAAAATTTCGCAAAAGTTTTTTCTTGTACCGGTACCGGTTTTTTCAAAATATGTCGAAAAAGAATCTGAACTATTTTCAGATATTTTTTTATTAAGCAGGGTTTAAGAAATTAAAAAAAATTGCATTATTTTAAAAGATATATCAAAGTTTAGAAGTTTTGAAAAGATTTGAAAATAAATTCAATCTTTTAAGGATATTAAAAAAGGCTTTTTTTAAATTCTAAAAGGCCTCATCAGAATTCATTTCTTTGAATTACTGCAAAAACTGCAAGCAGTTTTTAATTTGAAAAATTAAATGAAAAAACTGTTTCAAACTAATTTAAAATATTTTAAGACATTTATAAAATTTTCGATACAAAATCTGGAAGACTCTAAGGCAATTCAAAATATAATTCGAGATTTTAAAAGATATTTAGAAATTTTAGAAGTTTTTGAGAGATTACAAATATATTAACATTTTGAAAGATTAAAAAAAATTTAGCAAATGTTTTTAAATTTTTGACGTGAATACTTGTTTAGAAGTTCAACTGCCTTTTTAAACAATATTTATTGAAAATTTATAATTTTATTTTATTTCTCAAATCAGAAATCTTCAAAAAATTTAATTAACTTTTGAATGACTTGAAATAGCTCCTTTTATTAAATTTAAAATTCAAAAATGAAATCCGCTCACTTGCAATTTGTTTACAAATGTTAGTTTAATTTTTGATCGTTATAATGACAAAATATTTAATTTTTCTTCCAAATGCAGATCTTAATTGTCCATATTAATAAGAGCATAAAATTTAGGTTTATTAAATAAAAAACAATAAATAATTCACGTTCATTTTTTAACACCTGAGGGTTGATCATTCGAATTCTGAGTGTACACCAGTTATTAAAATTTCAAATATTTGTAAAAATTTTACAAAATTCAAAAAAACTTCTAATGATGTTTTTACATTTTTTAAGGGTGTTCAAAAATTTTATTTTGACTCACTCTATTAATGCAGACTCTTTAACATCATTTTAGTAGACACTCACCTGAAACAGAGAAGAAAATATTTAATTAAAAAATCTTCTTGTAATTATAAAATTTTAATAACCAGTGTAATTACTAGTTGAAATAATAAAAAATATGAATTTTTCAACTAAGTAATTAAATTTTCCACAAGAAAAGATTTATCTTATACGAAATTAATATATTTTTATCGAAGAAGAATAATTTTTTACTTTAGATAATTAATGCCCTACCAAAAAATAGGAACTTTCAAGAAAATTTTTAAATTTTTTAGTCTAAAGGACAATTTTTTTATAAAAAGCATGAAGTTTCAAACCTCAAATATTATTTTTTTGACAAAAAGCTAATTTTCTACAAAATAGGTAATTTTCATCATAATAGTCTGATTTTATAACTAAAAATATTAATCTGCAACGAAAATGTTAATTATCAATTACAGTTTAATTTTAGAATAAAATGGTGAATCTTTATAAAAAATGAAAGTTTTACAAAGTAGTTCAATATAAAGTCAAGCAGTTGATTTTTCAACCCAAAAAATTCATTCGCATCCAAACAGTATGTTTTTAACCAAAAAGCATGATTTTTCACCAAAGAAGATTAATAATAGAAAAAAGAAAGAATCCCTGAAGAGCAACATTTTTAATTTTGAAAATGTATACACAAACAAGTTTAACGAATTATTAAAAAATATTAAAATTTTCTACCAAAGAGATGAATTTTCAACTAGAAAATATTTGACGCTATTAATTCATTTTATTATTAATAGGACCAAAAAAATGTATTTTTGAAAGATGAGTTCAACTTTCAGCAGTTTAATTTTGAGCTAAAAATGATGGATGGATTTTTAACCAAAAAGATTAATTTCCAACAAAAAAAGAAAAATTTTCAACAAAATACATGAACTTTCAACTAGAAAAGGTCAATCTTTAATTAGAAATATACATTTTGAACCAAAAATTGAATAGTCTTTATCCTAATAAAAAAAATTATTTATTGATTGTAAAAAACAATTTTCTACGAAATAGTCAAATTTGCAACTGATGAGCTTAATTTTGGCTTTTAATTATGAATCTTAAAAAAAATAAAATTCCAAGTAGAAAAGATCAATTTTCACCCAAGAATAGAATACTTACAAATTTTTATATACAAAAATAATTCTTGTAAAAAAAATCAGGAAAAGAGTTATACTTGCAACCAAAGAGGTAAGTTTCTTGAAAACAGGAGGAAAAAAAAATTGAAAAAAATAGAAAAAGAGAAAACCATCATTCACCACCTTTCATCACTCCCCCTCCACCTTCTAAAATTTGTAACACAATTTATGGACAGCTCCTAAGCTGTGAACCTCAAAAAACGATTCTCAATTTCTCAAATCCTTCAAAAAGAAATCACACCTTTAATCATAAATCTTCCAAAACAAAGTTTTCGACCCGAACCTACAAATTCTAATTGCCCCAGAGCCCTTAATTCATCACCATCGACCTTAATCCCTCCCCCTAGTTCCATATTTTTCCTTTAACTTTCCGGAAGACGACATTTATTCTCGGTCGGCAGCGAAGCGCATTACCGCATCCACACAATCGTGCATCACTCGTAAATCTAGCGGCTTTCCGTGTTTTATTATTTTCGACGTGGTGCAAAAGTACGGGCGCCAGTGGGGTTGATCTTGATTTTGGTGGTGGGGATGTAAAATAGAGGGCGGAGGTGGAACAGAGGGCGGAGGTGGAATAGAGGGTGGAGGGGGAATAGAGGGCGGAGGAGGTATAACGTACAGCCGTCGAAAAAGCCCATCGTATCAGGGAACGCTCCACGAACGGATGCACCGCGCTATGAAAATTTATTCTCGCTGGTCACACGCAGAGGGGGTGGTTACCGGTTATGGGGTGTAGCTGGCATGAAGTCAAACAGCGTTCATAATTTACGTAGTTTCGTCGACGGCTGCAGCCACCCACCCCCTGCAAGCTGGAGCTTTTGCCCACCGACACGAGAGTATCGTGATAATTCCACTCTCTGTTTGTGAGTTTGTGTGACTCTTTTGATGTTTGCGTATGTATGTGTGTGTAAACACTTCTTGAGTTTTGTTAAAAAAGTATCTTTATGGCAAAAATATAAGTTGTTTGGTGAAAAGTGGGAACTATCAGGAATTAATTTTTCAAATTAAAAATGTAAGTAGTATAGCTGGGGGCTGTTAGATCTAAATCCGAGAGATAGCGCCACCGTAGCAAGTTACCCACTGTTGGTAACTTAGCAGGGAACGGAACCCTCCCTTGGTCGGTATCGCCATCTGTTGGTGTCTAACTTGCAGTGCCCTGGCTAAACTACAAATGCAACTAGTCCATTTTATGTAAAAAATTGACGATCTGAATTAAAAATTGATTTTTTGTAGTTAAAAATTCCTTTTTTTCATAATTTCGGTTGAAACTGCCTCATTTCGGTTAAAAATTAAACTATTTAGTGGAAAATTAATCTTATTTGTTAAAAAATTAGCTGTTGAATTGTTTGTTAAATTCTAATATTGGGAATTCATTTTTTCAGTGTCATCTTTTTTTCAAGTCTCGGTTTTATTGAAAATTTAACTATTCCATTTTTAGAAAATTAGGTTTCTGAGCTAAAAAGTCATCTCTTTGGTCGAAAATTTAACTCTTTTGTTGAAAATTAGTTGTGTTTTAGTTAAGAGTAAAGTTTTTGAACTGAAAGTGCATTTATATTTTTAATTGAAAATTGACCTATTCTAATTAAAAAATAATTTTTTTTAAATTCATTTTTTTAGTTGCAAATTAACTTTTTTGGCTGAAAATTTAACTGTTTCGTTAAAATTTCGTTGAAAATTTGCTGCTTTTGGTTCAGGATTAATTTTCTTAATTAGAACTGTGAATATTCTATTTTTGGTTAAAAATTAATACTTTTAATTGAAATTTATTTTTTTAGTTGAAAACCCATGTATGTTTTTGAAAATGCAATTTTTCACTAATGAATCTATTTTGATTAAGGGGTCTGTTATCAACATAATTTTTTTGTGGAACATCCCCATTTTATTTCAAAATTCATATTTTCTAGGCAATAATTCAACTGTTATGCAAAATTTTCCTTTTAAGATCTAAAAATTAAACGATTTGGTAGAGAATTAAACTATTTTTACAAAAATGTAACTATTGATAAAAAATTAACTTACATTAATTAATATACAAAATTCAGCAATTTTTTTGAACATTCGTGTTTTTTGGTACCTCAGTAACCTTCTGTTTCAAAAATGAATATTTTTGGCTTAAAATTAAACTTTTTAGTCAAAAATTTTATTGTTTTTGGTGAAAACTTAATTTTCTCAACTAACCATTTTATTATTCCATTTTACATTGGTATTAATCCTTTATAAGTTTGAAATCTAACTACGATTATTTGGCAGAAAGTTCCGGAATTGTGTTGAAAATTCGTAATTTTGTTCTTAGTTTATTGAAAATTAATTTTTTAACTGAAACTTAAACAATTAGAAGTTTGGTTAAATTTTTTTTTAACGTTAATCATTCTACTCTTTGAGGATTGTTTATGGTTCAATTCAACTGTGTCCAAAAATGTCTTTTACTAGGAAATTCATCTTTTATGGTAGAAAAGTAAGTGGTTAAAATTGATCTTTTTTTTAAATTCCTAGAGAACTCTATCAAAATTCTTAAAAAGCTTTAAAAATCTCCTTAAGGCTATGTGATGAGCGGGCCACATGACAAGATTCCTACCTTACCGACATTTTTTTTGTTTCCCAACTTATTTCAACACAAAGCTCCACATCAAGTTGAAAATTTGGGATAATTAATACGAAGCACTAAGAAATCTGCGTCTGGTCCTAAATTTTAATAATTATAAAATAAGTTTTTTTGTAAATATTTTTTTTACTTTTTTGATAATTATTAAAATTTCGGACCAGACCCAAATTTTTTAGTGTCTCTTATTGATTATCCCTAATTTTTAACTCGATGTGGCGCATCGTGTTAAAATAAGTTAGAAAATAAAAAAAGTCTTGATAAGATAGGAATCTGGTCACGTGACCCACTCGTCACATGGCCTTAAATTCTTGGAGTAAAAGTGGTCAAGGGTAAAAACGCATTTGTTCATATCGAAACAAATAATCAAAATAAACAGTTTAACCTTATTAAAATCAATTATGTCATCAATTATAATAAAAACAATTGTATCGCGAAAGTTTAAAAAAAATGCCGGTAATAGGAATCGAACCCGGGCTTCGCTCTTACGAACTGGGAACACTACCGCCTGATCCATCTAACATGCGTGGATTTTTTTAAAGCCATTTTTCTCGAGAATGGCTAAAAACCGCATCTTATTACTTTACCATATTACAAGTTGTGTTACTGGGTGGAGTATAAATGCAAACAAAATTCTAGAGGGTGCATGCTCCCCTTGTGACTATAGATGTTCGAATGTTTGGGTTTGTGTAATTTCTTTGAGTTCGGCTCTGTATGTGTTGTGTCCGTGTGTGTGGGTTGGCATGACCAAAGGGGGTGATTCCGAACCATCCGAACCGAACATCCTCCCCATTCCAGAGTTACCATTTCATCGCAACCCACATCCCGGGGTCCGATATTATAAATTCAAGCCCTGCGAGCTCTATGCCAACGGCAGACCGACGACTGTTCGGAAAACAGCGCGATTTATTGTCGAGCTGGGGTAACAATGCATTTTGTTAATTATTTCCTTAACTACGAGCCACTGGTCTCTGAAATCTCGTAGCTTTTCAGGACGTTGCTTTCCCTACTCTTATCTCCCTAGGGCAACAAATTCTTAGGGGCGGGGCGTTGGATTCGTATTTTTTTTATTATTACAGAATACTCGTGTTTCCATGTGTATTGTTTTTCTTTATTGACAACTCTGCAATCGGAAAAAAGTATTAATGAAAATTGAAAAAGGGCGGGAAATTTTTTAAGGGCGGCACGGCGGTTTACATTTTTTTTTCATTATCACAGCATATCTGTTTTTACTCGTATTTTTTTTCTTGTCAACCCTGCAATCGAAAAAACAAGAAGTATACAAATAGTCCTATTGGGATCCCAGATAAAGTCACGTTAAAGTGCCAAAAAAATTTTAATGTATCCAGTTTTGGTTTAGAAATTCACTTTTTTAATTCTGCAAGCCTTAAGTAATTTTTGGGGAAAAAGTAATAGAAAAATTTATAATTTATTTTTATATAATTCTTACTCCTGAAAGAGGAAAAATTTATACAAAAAATGTTAATAATTCATATTTCTACTTGCATTTGTTTATAACAAAAGAACCGGAAAAGTTTTATTTATTTTTTTATTTTTACAAGTGAAAAATTCTCTCTGGATAAATAATGTTTGAGATAAAATCATTAGAAAAAGTTAATTTATTTTTTTCGAAATTTTTAAACGTTCTAAAGCGATTTATCTCACAAAGTTGTACTTCTAAAACAGAAAAAAAGTATCAAAAAAATGTTCGAAATATGACCCGTGTCTACCATAACTTTTTTAGGGAATATGTGACAAGTCCATTTTTTTTTAAATATACAAGTTCTGAATAAAAAGACTTATAAAGTTTAATTTTATTTTTTATTCTGAATTTCTACATGTGCTCATATTTTCTGGTAATTTTATTCGAAAAATGCTGTAAGTACTTTAGTCCTATTTTAGCATTAATTTTTTGGTTCATAAATCCCATCACACCTTGTAAAAATTTCGAAAAAATGAAATTGAATTTTTCTACTACTTAAATTTGGGCCTTCAAAATTATTTAAAAACAGTTTGTCGTTAAGTACTGAAGGAAGACTTTATCTAAGATTCCAATGGGAGCCATTCAATCATTTTTGGGGCTTCAAATTTAAATACCTTTTTATAAATTCGTTTCTTTTTGCACTTTATTTAAAATACCGTTTCCGATCGAACAATTTTTTTAAACATGACTGCCTCAGGACATGCCACCCTCGGAAAAGTAAGCACCCGCTGCGACTCACAGATTTTACCTTTACTTTCTTCACCACAAAATGCTTTCGTGCATTTAAATGTTCCCATTTCACCAAAGCTGCTGCGTGACTCACACGAAAGTATTTTTGTGAATATGTGTGAATGAGACTTTATGTGTCAGTGTGTGTGCCTAGAGCATACGGTTTGCATTGAATAAATGTACACGATAAGAGTCTATATAACCTTCTTACTTGAGTGAGTATGGAGTACAATAATTTAATATCCGAACCCTGTTAAGTGCAGGTATTTGCATTTAGAGAAGAACTACGGAAGAGGCAGGGATTTTCCATCTATTTGCATTTTAAATAGACTTCCATAAGTCGCTTCATTTTTCATTTTTCGAAAAGGAGATGTCTTATTTACGTCGCTTATTCCTCTCCCTTCCATACTTTTCACTTTTAATACCCCTTCTTTGGCATTTCACCATTTGCATCACCACTCTTTCCGAACTCCTTTCTCCTCCGATTCCCTCTCTTCAATTTACGCTCCCCTTTCCCTCTTTACCTTTTTCAGCCTTCATTTTCCCTTCCCTACTCTCCCGCACTACCCTACTAGCCACCCCTATCAGTATCTTGCTACTCCTCCTCACTACCCTATCTCACTTCTAATAATTTCCCTGCTTCCCCAACTTCTCTTGCTGACCTCTTTCACTTCCTTTACTTAATATTACCTTATATCTATTACATTTCTCTACTGTTCCCTAGCCTCTTAATTTTGTTTCACTTCTCCTATTTCCAGTCTCTTCAATTTTACTACTTCCTCTTTCTTCATATTTCATCCCTTTATATTATTCTCATCTGCTACTTTCCCCTACTTCATCTCTTCTGATTTCCCGTCCCACCCCCTACTACTCCTTCCCTAATTCTTCTCAATTCTCCTACTTTTTCTCTTCTCATTTTCTATCACATCCACTACTTCCTCTCCTATAAATACCCATACTTCTTCACCCTGTGTTATCCTAATTCCTTTCCTCTCATTTCTTCTAATTCAAGGCCCCTTATTCCCCTACTTCAACTACATTCAATTCCCTTACTTCTCCATTTTTAACTTCCTTTAATTTACTCTACTGTTCCCTCACCTTACAATTTCCTCTCAATTCTCCTATTTCAACTGCCTTCACTTTTGCTACTCCCCCCTTTAATTTTCCATCGCTTTTTATAATTCTCCTCCCCTAACTTCCCCTACCTTATATCTCCTCATTTTCCGTCACATCTTCTACTTCCCCTTTATTCATTCCCTTCAATTCTTATTTTACCCTACTTTCTGAAACTTCATTCATTTACTTCCTCTCCCTCCATTTTTTATAATTCAAGATCCTTCATGCCCCCTACTTAAAATACACATTATTCCCCTACTTCCCCTCTCCGAATTTCTCCTAATTTTCCCTGCAGCACCTTCTTTAATTTTTCCTTACTTCCCCTACCGAAACTATGAGAGTTTCTGCCCGGAGCTACAGACAGCTAATTTATCCAACTTATTGAGAACCAGTGTCAATATTTTATATTTACTTTTTCTAAAATAAAAACGGGATTTTGCGATCTTTGGGATTTTTTTAGATTTATCATCCCCTCATTATTACAACTTGTGATATTCCTTAGTAATAAGATAAGCTTTTCAGCTTCCTTCCAGAGAACAGACTTTGAAGAAATTCACGTACATTCGAGAACCCTTTGTGAGAGTATTTTAATTTCTAGTTAGATCAGGCAGCAGCGCTCCGCATTTGTAACCGGCAAGTCTGGGCTCGATTCCTGCTGCCAGAATTTTTTTACATTTTTTTAAAATCATATTTTTGAATGAAAAATTAGATTTTTTTTATTAGAAAAAAATAATTTAAGCATTTCTCAATAGTATTTTTATAGAAAATATTTTTCTGAAATTAAACTTTTTAATTAAAAACGTACCAAATGAAATGAAACATCCTTAAAAACCCCAATAAGAAACCCAACTGTTTTTACTTAAAAAATTTAGTATTTTTAGTTCAGAATTTATTTTGTTTGGTTAGAAATTCTTGCGATTTGATTAAAAACTTAATCATTCAGTTGAAAATGCAACAATTTTGTTCCAAAGTAATCTTTTTCTGCAAAAAATTCACCTACTTGCTTTAAAGTTGAAATACCTCGTTGAAAATTTAACTAATTCAAAAAAAAATCTTCTTGGTTAAAAAATAATCTTTTTGGTTGAATGTTGAACGCTTATTTTGAAATTTCATTTTTTTAAGATTCATCATTTTAGTTGAAAATACGGGTAGTTTTTGTTTTAAAATAATATTAAAAATTGATCTTTTCGGGTTAAAAGTTGATATATTTTATTAAAAATCGTCTTCTTTCATAAAAATTAATTGAAAATTTAACTTTTTGCTTAGAAGTTAAATTTTTTTGTTCAAAGTTTGTTTTTTGATTTGTTTAAATTAATATTGCTTGTTGAAAATTCATCTTTTTGGTTAAGGATTCAAATATTTAATTTAAAACTTATCTGTTCTGATAGAAAATAAATTTTTCAAAGTTATTATTCGACAATTCCATTTTTGCTTTAAAAATTTGGTTTTAAATTAATCCTTTTTTATAAAAAAATTTATCTGTTTGATCGAAGATTTAACTATTTTTTGTAACATATATTTTATTTCGTTTAATTTAACCAGATGAAAATTGGTCGTTTGTTAAGTTATTCATCTTTTTGTGGTAAAAGAGTAATCTTTTTGTTTCAAAATTAACTTTTTTGTTAAAAATTAAAATTTTCGTGAGAATTTTAATATTTTTTGTTAAAAAATTCAACCATTTATTTGAAAAAAATCTTTGGAGATTAAAAATTCAATTATTTAAACAAGTTCATCTATTTTGATTAAAAATTTAACTGTTTAGTAAAAAAATCTTACTTCTGGAATGAAAATTATTCTTTCATTTTATTTTTTATTTATATAATTTAGCTATTTAATTAAAAGTTTATCTATTTTGCATTAAAAATTTATCTTTTTGGGCTAAAAATTGATCCTGTCTGGTAAAAAAATATGTTTTCGTTGAAAATTTAACAATTTTGTTAACAATGCAATATATTTCGTCTCAATATGGTAGTTATACTGATTAAATTAAAAAAAATTTATTCCTATATTATTTTATCTTCATAAAAATCACTCTATTTCCTTTGTTTTGAGAGACTATTGGGCTACTTCATGTTAATAATTTTTTTTATTCTGACAAATCCTTTTTCATAACTGTTCACTCCCGAACTTAAATCAAACATAGATGATCGCCTAAACGAATGATCAGTTTAAAGTCAAAAGAGCAGTGGTACTCAACCTTAATTTTACACTCAACTCTCGATATAAGAACTCCCGGTTTATGATATTTATATGACTGGTGGCCTCCGCTGTTTTGTAACGAGAGGAGCCCCAGGGCTAAAAGAGAGGCGCGGCTAAATCAAGCGCGCCAAACAGCTCGAGTGCCGCACTCTCAGCCGTTTAGTTGCAACAGGTTGCGTCATGCGTCAAAATCCAAGGATCAAGGCCACTGGAATCCCTGCTTGAAGTGTATATATTTTTCTTTAATTTTAGCGATTGTATTGTAATATTTGCCCTTTAATTAAAAGTATGAACACTTCTCCGCCTGATCCAGATTTATTTCGACCCGTTTAAAGGAATTTGAAATAAATCGCACAGGTTGCACACGGTTCTTCGTTTTACTCGTGTTTCTTTAAATAGCCTCAGTTTTGAAATGCTTGTAATGCCGCGGTAATACCGTAAACCGGCGGAGAATGAAACTAGGGACAATAAAAATATACCCGGGATACTACCAGTGCGGGGCAATAAGTCTGAAATATGCCAGCATTTTATTCTCGCCGCAGGGATACCAACTGCCATGGCATTGGAAAAAAATGAGCACGGTGTTTTAAAGCTCACCGGGCATTTAAGCATTCCGAGAGAGAACGCAAGCTGATAACAAAAAAAGAGAAAAAAAAAGAAAAGGAGAAGTAAATTGGAGATGAGGGAAGAAGAAGTAGCAGAGAATGAAGTCGCAGGAACCGGAGTGGAAAAAAGACAGGTTTGGGCGAAAAACTTGTAACTTTACGGCGAGAAATTCTCGTTATAACTTTGCCGGAGAACTTAAATCGTATGGCGCCGGCCATGCAAAACTTTGCTGGTTCGGTGTCGAGCGACAACCGTTCCATCTTTTTTTTTCTAAGAGCTGAAAACCGATAGCAACCTTTTTCGGTTTGGGAGGTCGACGGAAGATTTACTGCTGGAATTCTCATATGTACGTTTTTTTAAATGGGAGAAACAATATTTTTAGGGTTATGCCCATTTGATTGCGATCAACTTGCGTACTTAAGCATCTTTGGACAACTTCATTTTATGTATGTGAGGGATCGCCAGACGCTGTCGCCGGCTCTTCGCAGCTGCAGATCCTTTGCACTAATAAAGAATAAAATTGGAAATATAATTTTTTTCTAATTTTGCAATTATTAGTGTAGAAATATTAATTTTCTAAATCTAGGTTTTTGCCAAGCGCTCTCGTCGACCCTTGTACGCTTGTAAGCGTAGGGGGCTGGGCGGGCTCTGTACTAATCAGAAATAATATAGGAAATATTGAATTTTTTATTTTTGCAATTATTACT
>JAAAKG020106328.1:0-15649 GCA_010014905.2 Druon quercuslanigerum | reverse complement strand
AAACAATAAAAAATCAAAAAAATTTAATTTGATCAAAATATGCAAGATACGAAAAAAGATGAATCAACAAAAATTATCAACCTAAAATATATCTGCAAAGACAAGTTCGTTAACCGGGAATTTTCAATAAAAATTCAAAAAATGAGCGCATTTTGAAAATATTGTTGAGACCACTTTTTTCTGTGTTTGAAAATTCTATGTACAGATATTTATAGAATTAGAAAATACGAAAAATTTATCCTTATGACTTTTTACAAAAGAAAGAATATTTTCAGAGTTATAGCATTTTCAAAATTTTTTTAATCAATCGAAAATCGAACTTTTCAGCAAAACAACGCACAAGATGACAAAACTTCAAGAAAAGAAAAACATTTATTTTTAAAAGCCCTACAATATTATTATAACAATTTTTTGGATTTTATGGAGAAATCGAAATTTTGATTACACGAAAAACAATAAAAAATAAAAAAATTCAATTTTGTGATCAAAATATGCAAGATAGGAAAAAAGATGAATCAACAAATATTGTGAACCTAAAACATCTACAAATTTTTTATGAATCACTTTTTGACCTTAGGCGCGCTCAAACTTGCGAGCGAAGCGAGCTGCGCGCGTAGCGCGCGACGAGAATGTACCCGCGCGGCGGGCAGATTTTTTAGTGTTGCTTTCGAGCCGATAAAATCTCGCTCGACTTCACTCGTCTCCCAACATTTTTTCGATATCTCCTACTCGGCGAATCTTTTGTTTTTATCGTGTCGGATTGTTTCCTCGCCTACTTATTTTTATTTGTGACGTTTTTTATGTCAAATATTGGAAGAAAAATACGAAATTGATGAAAATTTAAATTGAGAAGAGGACACTAGAAACAATTTATCTCGCTAGGAGTCTGCGATTCAGTACTCTACATCGCTCGGTTGAAATTATACTCTCGTGAAAACGAGACGAGTTGAGACGATAATTTTGAGAATTGAACGAGACTTTTTCTCGTTTAGTAAGTTTCTCGTCAAATATCGCTCGAATACAACAATATAATTTTTACCAAGTGTTTAAATTCTTCAGCGAAAAAATCGAATTTTTCGCAAAACAGCTGATTTCCTCATTCATAAATATGAAATTTTTGACAAAAAAGTTATTTTAGGACTACATAGAGACGAGAAATGTAATATTATACTTTTAAACTAAAAAGAATGCACTTTTAACTGGAAGTGGTAAGATTTTCTCATTATTTTCTAATAATATAGTTAGAATTTAAGCAAAAAACAAGAAAAAGAGAAAAATTCTGGAAAACAGGGGGCAAGAGAGGAATTTTTCCAAAAGAGAAAAAGAAGGCATTAGTAACGTAGTTTATGGGCGGCCTCTAAGGATTCATAATTTGATAGAATTAAAACTTTACAAATGTAGGGAAGAAACTTTAGAACTATGCAATTAAGCCTTCAGATTATGGGATTCCTTTTATACTTGCATTCCATTTTTTATACTACTTTTTGGAAAATTCGTAGATGGAGAGTATTTTCATTAAAAATGTTTGGCATGAACTCCATTCCATTTAAATAATTGTATCTATAAAGAACGTATTAAATTTCAATGCGAAGCACCATGTCTACATGAAATAGTATGAAATATTAATTAAAAGTCGGCATTGGATAGGCAAACTGAAATTAAAACAGATTATAAAAAATTCTTAAGTGAAAATGATATAATCATTTTATCCTTCAAGCAATAATACAGGGTCTGTTCCATAAGTAGTATAAATGACTTTCTATAGCCCAGACGGAGAAATAGAGGGAGTTTTTACCGGCAGGATAGGTTGTGAGGGATGTCAGAAAGCAAATACATGCTTGAACAGTCGCCTCTGAGCATTTGCGGAGTAAATATTGCGCTAGAAGGAAACCCTTTTTGTATCACCCTTTTTATCCATCACGCTCTGAACATGGACCGCACGCTCGAGCAGCGTCGGTTAAAAACAATCTTCTCATCGCATTCTCTCCCTACGCCTTTTTAATCATAGTGAAAGACTCGGTTGCAGATTTTCCTAGTTTAACACAAAACTTCACCGCACAATACAAAGCTTTACTTTCCGGGCGATATTTACTTCGCAAATGCTCTGCAGCAACTGTTTGAACATGCATTTGGTTCCTGACACCCCCCAGCTCCCATTTTACCTATTAATCTCTCTATGGAGAGTCTGCCTAGGCTATAGGAAGTCAGTCATACTACTTATGGAACTTTGAGGACGTGACAAATGACTATAAAAAGGGTTTACTTCTCGCGTGATATTTACTCCGCAAATGTTCGAAGGCCACTTTTCGAGCATGCATTCGGTTCGTGACATCCCCTACCACCCATTCTGCTCGTAAATCTCTCTATTGCTCCGTCTAGGCTATAAAAAATCCAGTCCTACTACTTATAAAGTTTTGAGAGCATGAGGGAAGCATACAAAAAGGACTTACTTCTCGCACGATATTTACCCCGCAATCGCTCGCAGTTGACTGTTCGAACATGAATTTGGCTCCTAACATCCCTTACTATCCATCTTGCCCGTAAATCCCTCTATTGCTTCATCTGGGCTATACAAAGTCAGTCCTACCAAAGATATGTCCTACTACTTACGAAAGTTTTTGAGCGTGTTGGAAGTCTACACAAAGGGGTTTAATTCTTGCGCGATATTTACTCCGGAAATGCTCGGCGCGCGACTGTTTGAGCATGCATTCGGTTCCCTCTATCGTTCCGCCTGAAATATAGAAATTTATTCCTACTGCTTATGGAACAGAAACTGCATATCCAATTAAAATGTTAATTACATAACATTTAAATCATAACAATTCTATTATTGCATATCAAAAGACAAAAATGTATTTGTTTCATAATGAGCACTCTCTTTATCATACAATATTTTTAATTCACTTAAAATTAAAGAATTTAATTGTACAAATTCTCGGTGAATTCATATAAAATTGTATGCAGAAAAGAAAATTCAACTGATAAAAAGTAAAGATAGAGTAGTTCGCAGTAAGTACACGTTTAGAGACATTATTCAGTGTCAACTTTGAAATTCTAATCCTAGTCCCTAAATAATATGAAAGTGGGCGAGAATTATACGGGTGGTATTCTGTTGTATTTGAGAATGCGGCAAGCAGCTAGAATATAAATTAGTTGTTCGGCATATGAAACTACTAAAGCATACATTGTTATCTGATTAAATATTTCCACATTAAGAATATTTCCAGGAATGAAAATCAATAAAAATTTAGATAAAAGAGGGTGTAGGTATCTAATTAAAATATCAAAAACACATAGAACACTTAATATAACAAGTATTTGTCATCAGATAATAATTCTGAGGCAAGAAGAACTTCTGACCCCCTCCCTCCCCCTGCGTTATACTGTTTTCATTTATCTTTACATGGAGAATGATAGATTGCAAGAGAATATTTCTTATGTGTCAATATAATCTCTGCTTTATACTTACAGCTGCACTAGTAGATAAAAGTATTATTTTATATAAATAATAATATTTTATTTAGTCTATTTGAATTATTTTATATTCCATCACAAAGTAGTATTTTATATGTTAAAAACAATTCATATTAAAAAAACTGCAAAAGAAATCCTAATTAGCACGAAAAAACGCAATTAAAAAAAGCACAATTTTTTTGGATTTAAACGCTACCCTCAGCCTACTCTCAGCTTCACCCTACTCTTTGATAAAATAAGAAAAAATCGAAATGAAGGTAATAATATTTTGCAATTTATAAAAATCTGTTTTTAGATTCTATCAATTATTTATCGGCATTTTCAAGTGCATTTATCACTTTATTTGTATTCTATATAGAAACAATATTTGTGTTTTCTAGGACGAGTTATGTGCAGTAGAAGCTACAAATTATAAAAGCAATTATAACTGCTCACAAATACAAAACATACCGTTCTCTAAAATTCTGCAACTTATTAATTAGACACGTTACTTTGTACATCCAGAAATGTAATATACTGCGAGCTTCTGTTTGTTAGCTCACAAATGCAAGGAAAACAAGCATAAAAAGAACAAGGGAGAGAAAATTAATTAATCTGTTCGTTATTTTCAGACAATTAAATGAATGTACGCATTTAGAAGCGCACAAGAATACTAATTACCTTTAAAAACAATATAATATATTTTTAATGAGCAATTGTCAGAAAGCTTGTATAAAGATGAAAGTGTTGAACGAACACCTTATAAATTAATTCAACGCATAAAACTTGAAATGCAGGTACTGTCTGCTTTGTGATAATTTTTATGTTTCATTGAACTGCGGTTACGTACTTGTAAATTTTAATTAAATATATGGATATTAATTAAATTATATTTAAATTAAATCAATTAAATTATTTTTTTACTAAACCTTTTAGATTATAGGGAAAGTTTCAAATCACACAATTTTGTAAAATTTCATACTCTTCCTTTTAACCCTATTGTTCTAGGAAGGTGGAAATATGACAATTTGAGAATTATATTTACAGAGTTTCATATATTTTAAGGGTTTGTATTTAATGGTTCTACTAATTTTTATTCTTAGGAAAAGTTTTATTTGAGAAAAATATTTTTATATTTTGAAATAAATTTCAAGGAATTTAGTTTGTAATTTTTTTTGTTTGGTTCTATTTGTAAATTTTGTTATTTTGTAATTTTTTAAGAAGTTATTGCTAAGAAGACGTTAAAGGGATGAAAAGGGAAGACTCGGTAATTTGTTTAAATTTCTTTCAGGCGTTATCTTTCAAAGATCTCGCTGAAATTTACAGCCTGTTTTTAGAATATTTTAGGTCAGTGTAACCCAAAAAGTACCTGAAGATTGATCAAATTTTAAATAATGATTTATATAATCCAGAAAACTAACCTCATTATTAATTTTAACATATTCGCGTCATTTTTTTGTTCAGAATAGGTGAAACAACGTGAAAATATGTATGTTATTTCACGAGTTATTATTGTAAACAAAAATTAAAATATGACTTCGAACTTGGAAAATTTGTGTTAACTTATTTTTTTTTAACTCAAAAATAATTATCAATGAGCTGTTTGAAGCTATTAGCTTCCGGAAAATTTAGATTTTACTTTAGCTGCGTCAAATATTATATTTATATTATTGATAAAATTGTATTTTTATTTAGGATCTAAGGGGTATAGAGTGAATATAAAAAATAATTAAATCTAGATAAATTATTTTTTGATTAAATCTAGAAAAAAATATATTCTGTTCCCTTAAAAAATATTTTTCTACAAATTTTAGTCAAGTCGGTCAATATTCAGCCCTATGACGAACCCTTTTGAATGTTTTGAATGAACAAAATGGAGAAAAATGTTAAAAAATTAACAAATCCGCAATTTTTTTCAGTTTACGTCTACTGTTTCTAAGAACGAAGGATTAAAACTTTCTTTTCTTTTAAATCCAAAAAAGTAGTATACATTAAAAATAAAAATTTTCGCAATTATAAAAATCGCGGACCCATAAAAGATGTTTAAAAACATATTTTTTCTTTAGTTTTTAATAAAACGGGTACAAAGTTCATTGTTAATAAATGAAAATCCATTGCAGACATTAAATATTAGAAATTATGATAAAATACAATATAAAAAAAATCATAAGCTGTGCAAGGTAAGCAAATTTATTTCCAGAATCTATGCAGCAGTGTGTAGTAGTTAAAATTTAAAAAATCCAAACTCGCGGCTTCAGCTAAAATTATTTATTCAACGAAAATTTCCATTTTTATTTTTCTGAACTACTGGACAGTTTCTTAAAATAATGTTTTCAAACCAGCCAAGTTTTAGATTCCTCCATAGTCACGTTCTACTGCAAAGTTTTAAAAAATGATCAGCATACTTATTTACCTTTAAATAAACCAGCTGCCATCTTGATTTTTTTAAATTTCTGCTTCTACTGAATCAATAAATATACGTGTTCATCTTGTTAAGATTGAGAGACTTTCTTTGAAACAACAGAATTTTTTTGGAAATCTGAATAGCCGGCTGTTTAGATTTTTTCAACATTTTAAATATTTTAATGACAAAACTTTCTTTCTCGCTAATAAAAACATTTTTGTACGAAAGTTAGGTTCCTTTTGTCGAAAACTATATAAAATGCAATTTTTTTTCTCATCTTGTATAGGTTCGCCATTTTCATAACTTATATGTCTACTCTATGCTAATGTCTTCGCGTTTAAAGAAAGGTTGTGGTCTTCGATTTGTATAAAAATTTTACGAAAATTGAAGAGGTTATCTGGAACATTCATTTTTTATATTTTTCACCATGATAACCAAATGGAAATCATTAAGGGTGCTTGGGATAAATATTAGCCGATTTGGCTAAAATTTATAGCACCTAACTTTGACCATTCGAATGAAACTCGCTCTTGTGTGGAAAAAATTTTAAAAAGAAAAATACTAACCACGTATTTAAAGATCACCCTACTGTATACTTTAAAACTAATTGATTAAAATTTATAAAATACAATCACAAACCTTTAATGAAGTCTACAGCCATCTCGAGTCCATAAGTATCCTTATCACAATCATCAAGAATGTGAGCACCAATCTTGACACCTGGAACAATGCCTTCACTATTAAGTCTATCCAGCGTGTACAACATGGCCTCTAAAGCCTGAACACCACCTTGTGGCATAACTGGACCACAGGTGATAGTGTCCTCTCTCTCATGCACCATCATCAATCCTCCTATAACAAGGTCACCCTCCATTACAACACTGTGTTTCACCGGCCACTGATTCACTGGAGTGGAAACCTTGGTCGAGTTCTCCCCACTTCCTTCTATACCAGTTAAAGTGATATTAAATTCGCCAGCTTGATTACGCCTCAAAGTTTCATTCATTTCCAATCCTCCCCTGATAGTTAAACTTTTATCATTCTTCAAAGATTTAATACCACTTAATTCATCATTAGTAATCAACTCCTCATCAGTTTTTCCAATTTCAGACTCATTTCGTCCAGAGGAATTGAAATCACCAATTTGTTCAGATCTATCCGAACCTCCTGAATTTTCATGTGAGGATTCCTTTATGGTCCCATTTTTGAGATTACTCTCTTTCTCGAGAGCGTAGTTTCTTATCTGTCCAACAATAAAGTTCCGATCAAAAGATTCTTTCTCCTTCTCAATTTGAGGATCGTTACTGGAGTTTGTAAACACTATTTGAGGAGACCTTCGTCCTATATTTCGGTTTAATTGAAAATACTTTTCATATGTACTAGAATTTTCTTTATAGGCGATTGAACTCGAAAGTTCTAATTGGTCCTTTAGTAAATGGCTTCTATTGTAACCATAATTCGGAAAACTCTTCAATACTCGATATTCAAGTTTCCTAGACGGGTTATTTAATTGACCCGCTGAAGTGAAACGACGTGCTCTTCCGCTAATTATTCCAGAAGCATCGTTCAAACTATCGACATCCTTTTCGCTACTTCTTAACTTTTCTTCGACTCTTACTCTCGGGAGCTCAAGTTTCGATGAACTTGCAGAATTCAAGAATCCACTTTGAATTGCTTTATTATTAGAATTCTCTGCTTTCAATTTGTCGATCACGAAACTGACATGCCTCTTTGGTTCAATAGTAGCATATTTCAAAGGATTAATCGATTTTTCCTTTTCTTTGTCGTTTCTCACAAAATGTTCGAAATTCCCTTTCATTTCAAGTTGAGAGCTCTCCTTTCTTTGTGGACACATTGAGGATACGTTACATAATTTACGCTTGATTGATCCCTTCAGTTTCTGTGGAAAATTGTAATCACCAATTTCCCGAGTAACTACTTCCAAATTGAGTGGAAACGAGGTTGGTAAAATATTATTTCCCTTTTCCTCTCTCTTATCAGCTTCCTGATCAACACAAGTGCTACCAACTCTTTTACATAATCTATTTCCACTTGATTGCTGTTCAGATTTCAATAGAGAGGAGACAACTACACTTTGAAAGAAAATTTTAGATTTAAGACTACGATTCTCTACTTCATGCAACAGATTCTTACTAGGTGTTGCCAAACCAATTCCGTTTGGGGTTTCACTTTCCTCTTGAAGCTTATTTGACCATTTATTTTCTTCGGGGACTAAATTTGCAACTTCTCCTATCGAAGAATCTTTATTGGCAATTTTCGGTCGAGATATTTCGCTATTTCCATTTACGTTTATTGCGAAACTGGGAGAACTTTCTCCACCTTCTGGTGGACTACTTAATGCAGAGTTTACGGTTGTCTCTCCACTGTTTGGGGTTTTAGAGTCTGTCATCACGAAACTTGGTGAACTTCCAGGAGGAAACTCCTTGATTGTAAATGAAGACTGATCTCCTCTAAGCGGATTGAATCCACTAGCCAATACATCTTGTGAAAAATCTCTATTATGATCTGCTTTCGAAAATTGATTTAAGCTAGATATCTTTAAATCCCGATAATCCGACGTGCTTTTGTACACCTCACTGCTTACATTTGTAATCACAGACGAGATGTCGAGATCTTTTTTGCCCCCCGAAGAATGTGAAAGCGTGAGATTATTAAACTTGTCATGAACTTTGCTACTTGGTCGAATGACTTCCGGAAACTTAATTCTCGAACTAGTTAAATGCTCATTAGCGTATTTTCCTTCAAGAGAACTAGGAATATGGGAGATTCGGGTAGGTGCTGCATAATTAATCTCTTGCTGAGTTGGTAGTTCATGAACCTTGGTTATAAATTTCGACTTGATGTAATTTCTAGGAGAATCTTCAATTGATGGTTCTGAACTTTTTGGGATTGTATTTGAATCATATTTGGTTGATGAAGTCTCAGGTGAATTTTCTTTAATGCAAGACAGAAGCTTTCTTCCTTCAATGCCCATTACGCTTATTTGATTCGATATCGCGGTTATCTTTTTGGGTTCATCTTTAGGAAAGGTCTGAAAGGATTTCGTTTCTTCTGACGAGATAAAAGTTTCCTTTGATGTTTCTGCGATATTTTTTGGATTCAAATACGTCAGCGAGAGAGTAGAGTTTACAGCTGAAGCAGAAATCAATGGCTCTTGAATGAAACTGTTCGCCAGAATAGTCAAGGCGGCCACCAGGGCCGGCAAGCCGTGAAGTCGCTGCATCAGCTTGTAGATTCATAGATCATCTTTGAAGTCTGAAACAATAAGAATTTGCAAAAATGTATTTTATATTCGGATGAAAGTTAATTTTTTCAGATTTAAACTGGTTAAAAGTGGTCAACGTAAATGGGGAATTTTGTGTGGATACAAGGGAACTGAAATACAGGGTCAGTTTGATCCCACTTTTCCCTTTGACCCTTTTTTACGTTCTTTTTTATGATAAAAATTTCAAATATTCCCTAAAAGAAAATAATTGAATAAATTCTTTTAAATAAATATTATGTTTAAACTATATTAAGTTTAATTTCAAATACTTTAATTAGAATTATCAACGACAAAGATGAATTTTCATCAAAAATATTAATTTTCTACCCAAAAAAACGACTTTTAGGCTAAAATAATTAATTCTTGGCAGATAAAATGAATTTTTAGGCCAAAAAGAAGAATTTTTTACAAAAAGTTTCAAATTTTAAATAAAGAGGATGAATTTTCAAGTAAATTATGGACTTTTTAAATAAATAATTATGTTTTCGAGCAATTAATACAATTTTCAAAAATGAAAAATAAATTGTCATCCCACATAGCTGAATTCTCTACCAAAACAGTTGAATTTTGTACCAAAATCACAACTACAAATCAGTCAAAGTTTCCACCCAAGAAATAATTTCAACAAAAATAATGAATCTTAAACCCAAAAAATTAATTTTCAAACCAAAAACCCGAATTAACTAAAAAAAATGAATTAATAACAGAAACAATATATCATTTAAACAAACATTTAGATTTAAAAAATTCTTATATATTCAACTAATTAATAAAATTTTCATCCAGCAAAATATATTCTACTTGACAAATATATAATACTCAACAGTTTAAACAAAAAAAGATGCAGTTATGAATAAAAAAACAGTTAAATTAATTTAAAAAATACGATTTTTCATTAAAATTGTTAAGTTTTAAACCAATTTATATAATTTTTATGTCAAAAAGATCAATTTTCTAAAACAGTTTAATTTTACAAGCTTAACTTTTTATTAAAAAAATGGCTTTTCAGGTAGATTGTGAAACTTTCTAGCCAGAAAGATATATTTTTTTAAACACAGTTTAATTTCCAACGCTAAAATAAAAATTGGCAAAAAAGTTAATTTTCTACGAAACAGATGAGTTTTCTGTGAAAGTAATTTTTTTAAGCCAAATAGACTGACAACAAATTCATTACGGTTTGAACAAAAGTAATTAAGTTTTATCTACCGTAATGAATCTTTAACCAAAAAAAAAAAACAAATTTTTTAGCAAAAAGAAGGAAATTGCAATGCAGTATTGTCATTTTAAGTTAATAAGGATAAATTTCTAACAAAATTGTTGATTACAAAAAAAAGAAATCAATCTTCAACGAATTAATAAACGCTTTAACAATGAAAAATGAATTCTGAAAAACAATTATTAATTGATATTTAAACGATAAAAAAATAAATTTTAAGATAGTTATCATTACTAGTATTCATATAACATTAAGCTATATCCGTTCCAGGGTGATCATCATTTATTTGGCGAGGAATGGAGATTTGTTTTCAAAATCAGGTCTTTCAGAATAAAAGTTTTCTATCATTTTAAGGATTTAAATGATATTATCCGCTATGTCTCATAGAAGAAAAAAAATTAATTTTTAGTTTAAAAAGTTTGAAACTTGCAAAAAATAATTACTTGAAGATTAGGTTTTGGAATTTAATTTCTTCTGTCGTTTCTTACCAATCATTGAGTAATGGTTGAATTTTAATAAATCAGGGCTTTTTCCAAGTAACTCTACTCTAATTTCATAAATTAGTCAATAATCATTAAATATACTTATTTGCTTCAAAAATATTTCCTATTAAAAAAAAACTATTTCAGTCATAGAAAAATTTACTTTCAAAATTGAAACAGTAAAGATGTAGCGAATATTTTTCCCGAAAAATAAGCCATGAGTTATTGAAATGCAACCATTTTTCATTTTTAAAATATTCTTTATTTGAAATGACATCATCAGTAACACCCTTAAAATCCTTAAAATCACAGAGGTACTTTTTTCCAGTCTTCTTTTATTTGGCACCGAAACTACCTTAAATAAAAAATGGTTGAATTCGAAATAAAAGAAATAAATAACTAAAATTTCATCAAAATAGTTCATTTTTCGATAAGAAAAAGAAGATTTTTAAATCAAGAAAGAAAAAAATGTCAACCAGATTGTTAAATATTAAAAACAAAAATATTCTAAAAAAACAGTTTTGGAATATAACAACAAAATAATTAAATGTTTAACCAAACAATATAATTTTTCATTAAAAAAAATTTGGAACAAAAAATATACAAGTGGACGTTTCAAGCAAGAGAATAAATTTTCTACGAAAAATGGTTTCATTTTCGTATTTCGTTCCATTAATTCAGTTCACATTTAAGTATGAAAAATTGATGAAAATGTGAAATTAAAATAAATGTGTTAATTAAAATACATTTTTTTCAACTCAGTCATGAACATTAATCATTTTTCTCATTTACCTAATTTTGAATCTTTGCTTTTCTTGATTTTTCTTCTGATGTATTTTTATCAGTCGAAAGTCCTAAATTATTGAACCGATCTTTTTAAATTACATGAAAAAATTAATTAAACAATGTGAAGATATCTATGTGATATAAGCAGTTTTTAATAATAAATTGTACGAAAGGTCCATTTGATCCTCTTTTTTCCGAAAAAGGTCGCCTTTTTCATCTAAAATTGAGCTAATGTAATTCATCGAAGTGCAAAATTACGATAAAGCAAAATAATATTTTTATGGACAAGACTGAAGATAATTGAGTAATTATGTGCATGTGGATACGTTACTATAGAGTTGGAAATGCAGCATTTCCGACTTCCTATTCTGGTTACGCCTTGCAAGATAATGACAATGGTTTGAGATATGTAGGTTGTGGTTTTGGATGCAATATGGTATTTGAACTGACTATTCCCGATCTTCGTAGCATGAAATTGTTTATCTCATAGTCGACAGATTTTGAATTTCTCAGCACAGAGATAAAATTTTCCGTATTTCATTGTAGATTATACCTCGTGGATAATGTATTCAAACACAAATTTGTGTCTAACTAGGAAAATTAGCTTAGCGGAAAAATTTCATCGAGTAAAGAATATTATATAATCTCAAAATCAATTGTCTGTCACCGAAAATCCATGAGTGACAACTGTGAAGTGTAAGTTTTTATCAAGTCCACATCCAAGTTTATGCGTTATCGTCCATGATTGTACATTACAGTGAGTCTAAAAAAATAAATTTCTAGCAATCGATTTCTAATACACGGAGAGATTTTTGATAACAATATTTTATTTATTCTATAGCTATAATTAAAATGAAATGTAAGAATTTAGGGATAGTTGAAGTACTGTTATACTGATTTATACTATAATGAGAGATGATGTTACAATCCAAGTCCCATATGATAACAGTTTCCTGGATTGCCTTATTACTAAGTACGTACCCTCGAAACGTAAACATTCAGGGCCGCACGATACGTCTATAATTGCAATGCATAGTATTGCGCAATATACTCGATTAAGTACTCGCGCAAATGTGGCCCTTCCGAGGCGAGAGTTGCAACCGTCTGTCCCCCTGCCCCTGAGAAACTGCATGGGCCAGCAGTTCTTGGAAGTACAAAACCGAACCGGCTTCTATGGGACCTAGAGGGTAATTATGTATGTATTATTATACACTTGAGCGAGCAAGATTTGTTATAGCCATTTGAAAAAAGTCTTACTCAATGTTTGAAAATTTTAAGTGAGAAAAAGTGAATATGGCCAATAACCAGTTTTATAAAAAAATATCGTCAAAAGTAAGTATTTTCTGTAACATAAGTTATAAGAAATGTGCTAAGTTGTAATATTCTTAAATAAGAATGCGTATTGAAATGCAAACTATTGTAATATCTGCAACCATTTGTGAGAATTCTAAAAGACAATACTGACTCTCTTATTCGTCCTTCAAGGTGTTAAAAGGAAATAATTGTTGAAAAAATAAAAAAACTTTGAAGTTATTAAAAATTGAAAGTCTTGGTCATTTTTTCCTTAAACTTTCATAACTTTGGTAATTTTAATTATATTAGATTATATATTTTTAAGATACGTAATAGGACGCAGTTTTAAAAAAATATTTTTTTAAACTTCTTGGGTTTTTCAAAAACTAATTTTTAAACTGAATTTCTGAAAAAAACATACTTTTTATTTTCTTCATTTTTGTATAGATAGCTTGAACTGTTCTCTGCAAAACTAGTAAATATCAAAATGGGATCTTCCGTAATTTTCGAGAAATAATATTGAAAACGTAAACTGAAATGATGCGCACAATGTGAAAAACCATGTATCTCGAGCGTACCTTCTTAATTGTTTCTCGAAAACCTACAGGGTTTGCAGAAGATATTTTTATATAAATTAAATAAAAAAATTATTATTATATATTAAAAATTATTTTAGGGTTTCTCTTTCAACACCTAAGAACGGATACTAGATTTTTCAATAAAATTACTAAGCATAGTTGAAACTCTCAAGATGATTTGACATATAATTTCTAAAAAAGTAAAGTTGTAATTGATGCTTGAATAAATTTTAATTTTGAAATTTTGAATTAAAACCCTCGATAATTTATACACATAATGTATGCGTTTTTAAAACTTTTTAATCGAAAATTTCCAATTAAGTGCTAATAAACTAGAAAACTTTTACACTTTCATAAACTGAACAGTTCTAAGATTTCTGGTTAAAAATATATATACACGCGTTCGTTTTGAATGCTCTAATTTAAGTGCCTTTTCTTATTCGGAAAGTTTGAAAATACAAATTGCCCCCCTTCCAGTTCTATAAGAATCTTATATATAAAAAAGCTTTCATCTTGCAGCTCAGCAAAAATTGAAATATAAAATTTTCTCTACTCTTACAATCAATAAAAATATATTTTTTAAATTATCCTCCTCCAACTCAGAAAAAAATTCTTTTCTTATACACAATAAAAATCCTAAAATGAAAAATAATAATTTTAATTATTCATTACAACAAATTGCATCCCGCCCATATCCAAAAATCTGGAAATTATAAACTGCACTATTAATTTAATAACAATAAAAATTTCCTAATTTCAAACTCGATAAAAATGGGTCCGGCCAGTCACATCTGCAGCATGTCACATCTATAGCATGTCACGTTTACGGCATGTCACAACTGCGGCATCTCTACCTAGCGGCTAGTCTAACCAGACGTTGTAAAATCGGTAGGGGAGTAACCTTATATTATTTCTGTGACCCGTCACAGGGGCGCGGTGAGATATGCCGCAAAAATGTCAATTTCACTGTGAGAAATTCCGCACGGGAGAGAAGCCGCTAGTAAAAGAAGCCGCAATTGTGACATGCCGCAGATGAGACATGCCGAAGTAGTGACATTCTGCAGATGTGATATGCTGTAGGTCTGACATGCCGCAGAGACTTGCTGCATGTGACATGACATGTCCCCACTATTTAGATCTATAAAACACTTTAAGAAGGAAAAAGAAATTCATTTCTACCATTGAACATTATTTTTTATTTTTTATTTGTTTTGGTTAAAAATTAATTTCTTCAACTAAAAATTAAATGTTTCAGATGAATATTTATTCTTTATTTAATTTTCTTACCTGCTCGAGATTTATCAAAATTGGCCAGTCCCTAACTCTAGTTGAAAATTAATTTATGAGGTTTAAAATGCAACCATTTAGTTTCAATATAAACTATTCCATTTTTGTAGAAAGTTATCCTTCAAAAAAATACGCAAAAATGAACATTTTAAGCCAAATAGCGCACGATATGAAAAAAACTCAAGAGAAGAAAAACGTTGATTTTTGAAAGCTCTACAATATTATCATAACAACTTGTTAAGATTTTTTTAAATATCAAAAATTAAAACTTTGACGGCATAAAAATAATGGAAAATCCAAAAATCAAATTTGTTTTTCAACAATTTCTTATTAACAGAAGTTTCCTAAGACAATTTTTGTCACTAGACTTTAGACACTAGCCGCTTGGAGAGACTTTTTTGTAAATTATTAGAAGATAATGCAATAGGGCACCACAACTGCGATGTAGAACACGATGGGGTAGAAAATTCAATTGACAAAGCCTGGGTCAATTAGGTTAAGGATATAATTTAGAACTTAAAAAATAGTCAGGCTGCTGTGTAGACCGCATGTGTAACTTTTGAATCGTAAAAATAAAATTGGAAATGAGCAAATTCAGTTTTTGAAAAAACGGCAGATTTTGGAATAAAATGTTTAAAAACATAAGTTTTTTTTTTTTTTTTTTTTTTGGAATCAACCAAAAAATGTATGATCTGGGCACTATAATGTATTCAAGAGGTTGTTCTCGATATTTGTAAAAAACAATGTCACTAATATTATGAACATTTTTATACAATTAGCAATACATAATTACCATATAACTTATCAAAAATAATTATCACCATACTCTCATTATTTTCAAATTAAAGTTCTCAAAATAGGAAT
>JAAAKG020106317.1:0-15650 GCA_010014905.2 Druon quercuslanigerum | reverse complement strand
TTATTCACGGAAGTGATATAATTCAATCTTTTGAGCTACCAATTGGTTGGTATTCAGAGGAGTCGCAAGAGGGAAACAATAAGATCTTTAGAAAAGTTAGAACTAATAACAGCAGAATGTCTGACAGACAAATTACGAACCTAGATGTTCTTCATCATCTTCTGCTCAATTCGGACCCTTTGATAAACAGTTATAGAAATACAAAGGCTTACCTAAAAATGGCCCTTATTAGGGCCAAATGAGTCAAAAATGACTGAAAGTATCACAATCTCCAGTAAGTGAGCTCGATTTTCACTCACTGAAGCAGGAATGGCTATAAACAATATGACAACAAGGATTCTTTTGCAAGACATTTCAAATTGATTCCGCAAAAAAATGAAGCCTATACATGAAAAAATGGTCAAAATGTGCAATTTTTTATAAAAATTGTTTAGATAATTATCAGTTTTTGTCACTATTAAAAATATAATAGCAAAGAGTCTTTTGCAAGACATTTCGAATTGATTCCACAAAATAAATCAAGCCTATACATGAAAAAATGGTCAAAATGTGAATTTGTTTATAAAAATAGTTTAAATAATTGGCAATTATTATCTATTCTTAACTTATTGTAAGCGCACATCATTATCTCTGATACTTTATACAAAAGCTATGGGTTAAAATTAGCCCTTTTTTAATGAATTTGAAAGTCTTAGAAAAAATGGTATCACGGAAAAGTTTAGCAAACAAAAAGTTGTAATTTTGTTGTTAAATAAAAAATTTCCGTTAAGTCGAACTAAAATATCCGCAGTTACTTGTTATAACT
Organism: Druon quercuslanigerum; assembly: GCA_010014905.2. NCBI lineage: Eukaryota > Metazoa > Arthropoda > Insecta > Hymenoptera > Cynipidae > Druon > Druon quercuslanigerum. The sequence goes on along the minus strand of JAAAKG020106317.1, from coordinate 14,845 downwards.
AGGAGCCGTATGGTCATTTATAAAAAAAACATCAAAATCCGTGAAGAATTGCACTGTCGATCGATTTTTGTCCAAAAAAGGTGCTTTTTTCCCACTGTGCGTCGTCTCGATAGAAATATTAAAACACTTTTTTAAAATAAAAAATTAATAAATTTTTTGAAAACTAAAAATTGTTAACTACACAGGGCTGCCACAGACTTGAAAAAAGGGAAAAAAGTGATTTAAATATTATAAAATCGCATGAAATTCTACGAAATCTGATTATATTTCGTGAACATAGAAAAAAATTATTAAAATACCTAGAGAACTTTTAAAATCTCTTGAAATAATTGAAACTTTCGGAAATTTTATATAATTGCTTCGAAACTTTAAAAATCTTTTAAAACCTTATAGTTCCTGTAAAATGGTTACATACCTATCTCTTTAAAATGCCTTAGAACCTTTTAAAATACACTGAAGTATTTCATACCCTTAAAAATCCCTTCAACATACAGAAATCTATTAAAAAATCCTTGTAATCGTTCTTAAATTTTTTTAAGCTCTTGAAAATGTTTGGACTCTTTCAAAATACCCTAGAATGTTTCACATACTTTGAAATTCCTTGGAATTTCTCAAAAAAGTCCTAAAAGCTTTAAAATCCTTTGGAATCGTTTGAAAAGATTAAAATATCTTGAATAAATACCCCAAGATGTTTCAAGTCCTTCAAAATATTTTAAAATACCCTTCAAATTATTTAAGTATATTGAATATCTGAAATCCTACGAAATCTCTCAATTCTTGTGAGTAAATTCTTTAAAATCCATTATAATATTATGAAATCCCTGGAATACTATGAAATCTGATTATATTTTCAGAAATCCTGGAATTTTTATTAAAATATCTTGGGAGCTTCTAAAATCCTTTAAAATCACTCAAGTCCTTGAAAATTACTTGAAAGTCTTTAAATCTTAAAATATTTCAAAAGAATTCAAGAAAATGAAGAAACAAGTATAGACCTGAATTAGTAGTTATTAAAGTGATTCCCGAAAAAAGTGACTAAAAATAACTGTGGCAGCTCGGATTATTCGTGATAGAAACTTTCAAAACATCTTACGTTTCCCTGTTTTATAGATGTTCCATGACCTGAGGCCACCTTGGTGACCTTGTAGCTTGTGGAATTTGAATAAAAAGAGGAAATCATTTCTGGTAAAGACTGTTTTTTAACAGGAAAAAATTCTTTTGTTTCAGATACAAGGCAGTCATGGATACAAGTACCCTTTTATCCAACGAATTCCGTATACGAGCTACGACATGGTGCGGCAACTACTTCCGGTAACGGAGCAGATCGTTCGTCATTGTTGTTGCTGCGCGAGAACAATGTCAGGGATCCGTCTAAGGCAAAAGCAATCAGCCAGGAGGAGAACGAAGAGGAATACGTGGATGAAGATTACGAGGGTGATCTTGAATCGGAACAGGATCCCAGAAGCTCTCGAGTTCTCCAAGATCGTGAGGCTGATGATCATAATCCAGAGAAGCGACCTTTAAATCAAACTGCCTATCTTCACCCCATAAATAATAAAAATAGTCAAAGAAATAATTCTACTCAGCAAACTAATCATGGAGTTGATCCCACTGCGACTCAATACGATTCTTATTACTACTACGATGATTACGAGAATGATACGCATTCTGCTGAAGGTAATTTCATACCCTGAATGATCGTAATTTATTTATAGACCAGTAATTTCACTACATCTCACATTTTATGCTGTCCTTCCCTTACTTAAGTAAAGAAAAAAACCTTTTGAGCGATGCCACTATTTTTTTACAGCTGTGTGCTAATGCCACTATTTTTCTACTTTTACTTGAAAAATATTTTTGAACTTCTTCGATAAATTGGCTAAAATAATATGTCGGTAGTCTTAACAAATCACAGCGTACCGAAAAATTTTCTTCATTTTTTTCCTGAAATTAATTAGGGATCATCGAAAAATAACCTCAGACGATTTTGTTGCATTTAAAACCAAAAAGATGAGCTTTCTTGAAACTGTTGTATTTTTAAATAAATAGTTTAATTTTTAACCAGCAATATGGATTTTCAACATATAAAATTAATTATCGGCCAAAAAGATTAATTCTCAACAAAATAAGCTCATTTTTAACCAACTACTTAAATTTTCAAACAAGAAAAGGCAATTTTGAAATAAAATGCATATATTTTTAACCAAATAGTTTGAATTGTTAACCAAGATTAATTTTCTGTCAAAGTGTTGAAATTAAGCTAAATATTTTGAACCATAAATGTAATTGTTATTTAAATTTTTTCGTTTCTAAAATTTCTTAGACAAATAGTTGAGTTTTTAAACTAAAAAAGACAAGTTCCTAAAAAAATGGAGAAGTTAAATTTGTATTTAAGAAGACTAATTTTCAATTCAAAGAAAAATATAAATTTTTTGACAAAACAATTTTAATTTTGCAGCAAATTGTTATCTTTTCTACCAAATTCTTGAAATTTCAAGTCAAAAAGATGAATATTTCACAAAACTGTTGAATTTTCAACCCGAGAATATTATGTTTTAACAAGAACGTTTAATTTAAACATTTAGATGAAGTCTCAACAAAATAGTTCAATTTTAATTTTAAAAATACACTTTTAACAAAAAAAATAAACAATTTTCAAACCAAAAAAAAAAGGATCTTTTCAGAAAAAAGTTCAACTTTTAACCATGGAGTCGAATTTTCAACTTAAAGAAATTGGATTTTCAACCAAAAATGTATTAGTTGATATTTCATCAAAAAAATATTTTAATATAAAATACAAAACATTTAGATTCAAACAGCAAAAACGAATTTTCAACAAAAAATTTAAATCCTCTACTAAAACAGAATAATGTTCAACCACGCAGATGCATCTTTGACCAAAAAATGTATTTTCTACTAAAAAAAATAATAAGGTTCGACAAAATACTTCAATTCTCAAAAAATAGCTCAATTCTCTAACAAATTGTTTAATTCGCGGGACAAACATAAAAACTTTCTACAAAATAGTTGAAATTTCAACAACATAGCTAGTTTTTAACCGAAATATATTACCGAAACAAATTCTGAACCAAAAAGGCGATATTTCTACAGAAAGATATGAATTTTTAAACCGATAATATGAGTTCTCAACAAAACAGTTAAATTTTCAACCAAAAAGTATAAGTTTTAAACAAAATTATGGAATTTTTAGCAAAATAAATCAAGTTTGAACCAAAAAAATAATAATTTTAAACTGCAAAAAATTAATTTTTAAATCTTAATTTTAGATCTTCTTATTGGGCTCTATGAATTAATTTCGCATTTAAGTGGAAAAATGAGAAAAAGAAGGGAAGGAGGAAAAGACTGTGAAATCTATGTAACATAAATAAGAATTTTGATAATTTATAGACTAAATAATAACATTAGAAATAAACATTGAAGTTCATTTTCATTATTTTAAAAATATTGTGTTAGAAACCTGAAAATTTCCTTGTCAAAATTGATTCATATTTAATATGGAAGAAAGAAAGACTAATTATTGAGTAATTTGTTTAATGAAGGTTCTGTAATTATAAATTTGTAATATGGTTTCAATTTTAAAAGAATCGATGAAAAGATCATTCGTCGAGTCACGAAAGGTCATTTACTTTCTAAAAGTCGAGAGCGAAAGTAGTGCTTGGAATTTAAAATCGCGACATTTGGATAAAACGGTTGAAGTTAAACGATTTTTTTATTCGCCCAATTAATACTAAGGACTCTGATTTGAAAAATCTAATTTCGCTTATGAATTTTCTTCAGGCATTACATTCCAGAATCGTGATAAATAAAATAGGGGGTATATTTGCATTCTCTTGAAATTATTCTTAATACGCATGAGAAACCAAAAGAATGTTCTATGTTTTAATTTCCTTCTTTCTTAGTAACTATAATTTCGCATATTTATAAATTGCAAAGTTGCAGCAATGGAATAAAATTCTCTGCTTATAATCTAGGCAAGAACTTTCGCCACGCCCTAGTTACAGTATTGACGTAAAAGTCCCACTTGTTCTGAAAGGTTCAAACTCCTTTTAGTTTCAACGAGAACCTTAAAGAAACCGGTTTCCAAAGTTATTGATATTTATGTTTCTATGTTTTTATTGATTAACTCAATTCTAAATATAACGACTAAAAATACTTACCAGGCTTTTCATATTATAAAAAATTAAAAGCTATTTAAATTATTATAGATTGTAATTTTGTCAGGTGATAAATTTAAAGCAAACGCAGTTTTAAAGATATTTTAAAATTAAATTTTTTATAATTGTTTTGAAGTAAAATTTGTTGTTTACGAAGCCTCAGCCAACCGCGAAAATTCGATTGATGAGGGGTTGGGTCATGGGGGGGGGGGGGGGTAGTTTCAACCGAGTCATAGCTGGTTAGTGTTTATGCTGAGAAGTTCATCAACTTTCAGTAGTGTTGTGTTAGATGGGAGTTATATATATTGAAAGCAAATTTATATAATTGAGAATCTTTGAAATACTGTCATATAGTTGAATGAAAAATATGATTTTTTAAATCTTTATTAAATTTTTTGAAACCCCACACACGAGACGAAAAATAAATTAAAAGACAAAAGTTGAGGTTGAGAATGTGCCCACGCAGCGGGCAGATTTTTTTTTTACTTTTAATGATGTTTTTCACGATTAAAACAAAAACTACGCATCTTATCAAAAAGTGATTAATAACAAATTTGTAGATATTTTTAAAATTTGAATTTTCGATTTTTCATGAAAGAGTCTTATAGGGAATTAAAAAGCAACATTTTTCTTGTCTGGACTTTTTTTCGTATCGTGCGTTGTTTACCTGAAAATGTTCATTTTCGTTTCTTTTTTTGGATTTTGATAATGCTATATCTCTGAAAATTTTCATTTTATCGAAAAATGTCAGCAGGATAAATTGTTTGAGTTTTAGAGTATTATAAATACACACACATATCATTTTCAAATTTTGAAAGAAGTGGTCTCACAAATTTTCAAAACGCGCTCATTTTTTGAATTTTTATCTAAAATGGCTGGCCAATACAATCTGTCAATTCTTTCAAAAATTATCGTACTAACAATCTAAAAATCTACATACACACACATGCACACAGACACACAGCCACACAGTAGGATACATTCGTAAAAAAATGTTTTTCGGATTCAGGGGGAATGTAAAAAAGTGAAGTTTTTAACAAAGTAGTTTAACTTTTAACTAAGTAAGGGAATGTTCTACCAAAAAAGACGAAATCTCAACGAAAAATATAATAGTTGATATTTAAAAAATAAAAATTTCTATTTTAAATCAATAATATTTAAATTCGTAAAAAAAAAAATTATTAACAAAGCAGTTAAATCCTCTGACAAAAATTATTTTAATTTTGATCCACAGGTTTGCGATGTTCAATTCGTGCCCAAAAAAGGTTTTTCTGCCTAGAATAAACAAAAATTATAGGCAAATTAAAATTTGAAAGAAAAAATAGTTTTTAACACAAAATTAAAGTTTGTAATGGCCTACATATATTTCTCTGTTTATTTTCTTCAAGGTTGTATAAATATAATTTTTCTAAGTTTCTCGATATAATTTAAATAGATTTTTGAAGGTTTCAAAAATATTGAAAAAGTATCTAGAAAATTTTTAAAACCTTTTTTTTTTTAAATTTTATACGATTAAAATAAATTTTAGGAAAATTTTCAGTAATTTAAAATATTATATTGAAGACTTTTTAAAGCTCGAAAAATATGGAGAATATTATATAACTGTTTGGAAATTTTTCAGTTTAAAAATATTTTTAAACTCTTCAAACTTCAAAAACTTCCGAGATATATCTTAAAGTGGCTGAAATTATATATAAAATTGTTTTTAAATATTTTTAAATATTTATTTATAAAATATTTTGTATTTTGGACAGTTTCGGATATTTTTTGACATTCTTTTTAAATTTTCTCTTATAATTAATTATAAAAAAATCACTTTAAATATTACTAAGAATCTTCAGATATTTTTTTATTATCTTGAAACCTTTTAAAATCTTTTTAAAAAACTTCAACATTTTATTTCGAAATCTAAAAAAATCTACATTTTGTTTTTAGTTTAAAAATTTTTTAAGCATTTCAAAATATCTTTAGAAATGATTCTTTTTCATAAAATTTTGAAAAAATTCTGCAAAATTAAAAAAGTTGCCTTCAAATCTTCCAAATTTTGTTTTGATTATTTTGGAAATATTTTGAAATGTTTTGAAATCTACTTAAATATTGTCTTTAAAAAAATGTAAAATGAAAAAATCATTTAAATTTCCCCGATAAATCTTAAGACAAATTTTTGTATTCTTGAAACCTTTCAAAATTCTTGAAAAGCTTATAAATTTATTCATTTAAATCTTCATTTTGTTCAAAATTTGTCGGTATAGTAGGCACAGTTTCGTGAACTAAGTTATTCTAAAATTTTTCCATAATTTAATTTTTCTCATCTTTTGAATTACTAATAATAGTCTAGCAACAAAATTTTGAGAATTGATTTATTTCCCAATACTCAAAAATGATAAAAATAAAAATTTTATCGATAATTTTCAGAAACATTCAGATCTAATTTTTATCGTCAAATGTAATTGGTTATTTGGAAATTTTATGTTACTTAATTAATGGTGAAGACGAAATTTTATATTTATTAATAGACAAATATATAGAATACTTTTAAGAGGTTATGGATATAGAATCCTTCTGTCATTTAAAAAATATTTGATCAAAACGTTAAGAACAGAATATTGTTGCCTTTATTATTAAAAAATCATTTTACAATTAAAAGTTTCTCTTTAAGAAATAAATTTTTATAATTAAAATTCCTCATTTGAAAATTGTGACTTACGAAATTCTCGAAAATTCAAAAGAACAAACTGAAAACAGCCATGACGCAGAATAGCCAGTCCTCTAGTAAATAAAAATTAATGCGAGATTTTCGATAATTTCGTTCTTTCACACAAGAATTATAGGACAGAAAATACCAGTGATCTTTGTGGCCAATTTGCATCAAGAATCATGGTAATTTTACTGCAAAGACTGATGGAATTTCAGAAAAATTAGAGAAATTACAGAATGGTTTTTTGTCGTTTAATCTTACACAATTCCTTTTGTGAACAAAATAACTTTTTTGTACATTTCCCACAAAGATCACTAGCATTTTTATGTCCCATTGCTGTGTAAAATTACATGCAACTTTCCAGGTTATAGGATAATATTTATTTAAAACAGAGTACTTAAAACTAGAGAACCGTATTTACCGAAATTACAAGCGAGTAATTGTTATGGGGTAAAGTTTTGAAATATCTAGTTGACCGAAGTTTACAACACTTTCATGTGACTAACAAAATGTCAAATGGACCTGTTCTACTATTTAGATTATAAGATAGCGAGTCTACTCCTAGATTTATGCAAATGTCAACGAAATGATGCAAAAGTTCCGGTATCATAAATATTATTAAATGTATAAATAATTGTACACCTGATGTTATTTATTATAGGCAACCAATTCAAATATTTACATTCGAATGGTTTAAAAAATAATTGTACTAGTTCAAATTCTTGGAATCTTTTGAAATCGCTTCAAATCCATTACAGTCCTTTCAGACACGTAGAAGTGCATAAAAAACCCCCCAAAAAAATTCATTGAAATCTTAAGAATCCTCTAAAATGTAAATATAGTTTGGAATTTTTTAAAAAACCATGAAATCTTATGAAGTCTTTTTAAAAAATCCGTAAAAGTTCATGAAAGTACTTTGGTATCTCTTGAAATCCTTTGAAATCCCGTTACTTTTTTCGAAATATTTTTAAATCTCTTAAAATCCTTCTAAATTAGTGATGCATGTTGATCATTTTCAGACAAAGTCGAGATTTTCTCGAAACCTAATCGGACGTTCTATTTTATAAATAGAAAAAATTTTTTTTTTAATTCTATAGTGAAAAGAGTTATATCGTCCTTTTAATTACTGAACCATATTAATAAACACCTTCGTATTATCGTGAGCATATGAAAACCAGTTTTGCATCGCAAATATGATACGTCACTTCGAAAGTGATAAAAATTCTATAAAAATAGACGACCCTATTGTTATGCTTCTATTATTACACTTCTATTTATATACACATCATCTTCTGACTAATCAGGTTTTTATTTTCCAGCGAACGTCGATTATCCCGACCCGTCAGTGATTAGCAATGAGAAAAAACTTCAGCTCCCAGAAACAGGCGAAGGTAAAATAGAGAAAGACTTAGCAAAAGAAGACACATATTCCGTAGGTGTAGAAATCAAATCCACTCCTTCTAAGAACGAGTCCAAACTTTTAAAAGAAGAAACAGTTTCTGAGACTAAGTCAAAGCCTACTGAGGTTTCCCTAACGTCTTCAAAATCTTCGAAGTCTTCCTCAGAATTAAGGCTGTCCTCTGAACTTAAACCTACCAATTATTCAAACTCTTCTAAAGTTTTAAAATCTCTCGAGACTCAAGAAGAAGATAAGAATTATGAAGATTCAGAACAATCCGAAACTGATTCTGAGATCCCGGAAGACGGTTCCTCGATGGAAGGAAGTGAGGAGAGTTTCGCCGAAGCATCTCCTCCAGAAGAATCATCCTCCAGGTCAATTTTGATTGGAGAAGCAGTCGTCTCCGTAGTGACGACGAAAAGTGTAGTAAATGGTACCATTTCAGTGCCAGCCACTTCATCGCCATGGACCACAGAGCAGATTTCTGCTCCGCCAACCTCTCCTAGCTCAAGTCTATCCTCATTTCAAATTCGAACTTCTTCTTCTGAAGCGCCCGAGGATTTGAGCCAAGTCACCACAGAAGATTCTTCCAGAATTCTAGCTTCCGTCCAAACTAGTCGCAGTATTTCTGGAGCTCGTTTCCTTCCTTTCCCAGTAATCGATCGGGTCGAGCAACTCGATCAGAATAACGAGGAGGTCACGAGCAAGAAAAGTTCTTATTCGGAGTCTACAGAGAGCATTATTGATAAACTTGATAGAGTTCAGTCCGAGTTATCCAACGGATTTTTAGCTGGAGGATTTAGGACTGCTGGAAATACTCTCCAGGTGGATGGTCCGCCTGAGGGCGATAGACCTACTCAGAAGAGGTATACGACTACTATTAAACCTCCGGGGAAGTTTGTTCCTAGAAGGTACAGTGATAGGAGGACTAGTACGACGAGTACGACTACGACTACGACTGCTCCTACTACTGTAACCACTACAACTCAAAAGTCGACTACGGAGAAGGGAAGCACTAAAAGGTTTAGACTGCAGACCACATTGGATGATTTGGAAGGATTGCTGCCCAAAAATTATCCGAGGAGTAGTTTGAGGAGGCAATTTGCGAAGAGCACTACTGCTTCAACTCCAGTTGCTACTGAAGCAACTACTACTACTAGGACTACAAGCACTACTACTGCTAAGAGTGCCGTTATTATTGAAGATATCAGTGCTTTTCTACCACCAGGTATTCTCAAATTTCCCAGTTTCTTTCTTGTGCTTCATTTAAAGTAGGTATAACAAATTAACGAGTGGATGATCACTTGATTTTTTAATGTACATCAGATTCCAAGATATTAAAAGATTTGAAAGATATAGCAAAGATTTCATCAGGGTTTTAAAGATTTCAGAAAGTTTTCTAAATACTCCCAAAAAATTTCAAAAGATTTTAATGATTTTACAAAGATTTCGACGGTTTAATAAAGATTTAAAAAGTTTCTACACAAATTTATCAAGATTTTAATCATTTCAAACAATTTCAAATTTTTTAAAAATATTTCACAATAGTTTCTCGAAGATTTCAAAAAGATTTCAATGACTTCATACATATTTCACAATTTTCAAGCCATTTTTAAAGACTTTAAAAAGACTTCAGAAAGATTTCTAAGATTTTACAAATCATAAAATAATGCAAGGTTTTCAAAAATATCAAACAATTTCAAAAGACTTCGTAAAGATTTCAGAAAAAGGCCAAACATTTCACAAAACTTTCTCATAGATTTAAGAATACTTTCAAAGATTTCACAGAGATTTTAATGATTTTACAATTTTCAAACGATTTCAGAAGATTTCAGAAAGATTTCTAAAACTTTACCAAATTCAAAATAATTCAAGGATTTCAAAAATCTCAGATAATTTCAAAAAATTTTATAAAGATTGCAGTAAGATGATAAATATCACAAAAGTTTCTCAAGGATTTCAAAAAAGTTCACAGATTTCACAAAATTTTCTCAAAGATTTCAAAAGAATCAACACAAATGTCAAACATTTCAAAAGATTCACAAAAATTGCCCATAGATTTAAGAATAATTTCAATGATTTAACCATTTTCAACCGATTTAAAAGATTTGAGAAAAATTGATAAGATTTTACTAATTTCAAAAGATTTCACAGAGATTTCAAAGGTTTCAAATATTTCACAAAAGTTTCTCTATGATTTCAAAGAAATTTCAAAGATTTCAAAAGATTTCACAAAAGTTTCTCAATCATTTCAGAAACATTAAAAACATCAAAAAAGATTCCACAAAAAATTCAGAAAGATTGCTAGGAGTTTACAAATCTTAAAAAAATTCTAGGATTTCAAAAATTATAAAAATATCAAAAGACTTCATAAAACTTTCTCATATATTTGAAAATATTTTCAAAGATTTTCACAGAGATTGCAATCATTGCATACATATTTCACAAATGTAAAACGATTTTAAAAGATTTATAAAGATTTGAAAAAGATTGATGAGATTTTACTCATTTCAAAAGATTTTCCAAAGATTTCAAATATGTTACAGAAGTTTTCAAAGAAATTTCTCAGATTTCCAAAGATTTCACAAAAGTTTCTCAAAAATTTCAGAAAGATTTAAAATATTTAAAAAGATTTCAGAGAGGTTTTACAAATTTCAAACCATTTTTAAAAGACTCCACAATGATTTCAGTAAGATTACTAATGATTTTACAAATCTTAAAATAATTGAAGGATTTCAAAAATCACAAAAATTTCAAAAGATTCACGAAAGTTTCTTATAGATTTAAAAATATTTTCAAAGATTTCACAGAAGACAAAAGATTTCTCAACAAAACTTTTTCAGAAGTTTCAAAAGATTCCACAGAAATTTCGAAGATCGCAGAAGATTTCACCAAAGTTTTTCAAAGATTTTAGAAAGATTTCATAGAGATTTCAAAAAGATTTCAAGGATTTTACAAATCCTTGTGCAACAGATTTTGAAAGTGTTCAACCTAAATTTTCCTCCAGGTTACAAACTGAAGAAAGAAGACGCCGCCGAAGTGACAGAGAAATCTCTCCTCACAGAAATCCTCGCCAAATCAAAAGTCAACATCACTGCTTTCTTGCCTCCCGCTTTGAAACCCTCTTCTGAATCTTCACAACCCAGTACTTCATCTACAGAAAAAGCTTCCGAAAAGTCGAAAACCAACGCAGCGATTCCTCCATTGCTACAAGATCTCTTCGTCAAATCCGAAGTTGACGTATCAGCCTTCCTACCTAACAATTTCAAGCAAAAGAAGAATTCTACCGAAACTCAAAATACTCAGCAAACCGCCGAAAGTAAACCTCTTCAGCAAAAGAGCAGAAATTCCACAGGAACGATTATCGATATTCCAGCAGATAAATTAGTTGACGATTTGATTGCTAAATCAGAGGTGGATCTATCCGCATTTCTACCAAAAGATTTTAATCTGAAGAATGGAACTAATAAGATGAAACAAGAAGGTGGAACAAAGACTGATATTTCGAAGGTAACGCCAAGTCCGGTGACACCGAAACCTGCTGGGATCAAACTTGTCTTCCCTAGTAGACCTGGAGGTAGAAAACCAAGTGTTAAGATAACAACACCTCCTCCTCGAGGTGGAGGCGAAGGAGCTTTTGCTGCCGCACCCAAGATTCAGAAAGGATGGCCCACTAGGTAATTTAATGATAAATTGTATTACCTAACAGTAGTTGGTCGTTTATGTATAATTATTCGTTTAATTCCAGAGCTACCACTGAATTTACCGGATGGCCCACCTCTTCAACGACTCCCATTTCTATAGAGAAACTTTTAGAAGCTGCTCGAACCGCCACTGCTTCTTCTTTTAATGCATCTGTATTTCCCACAACGAGCACTGCTACAACTACTTCTACAACAACCACAACAACAACGACTCCCAGGCCCACAACCCCAGGAATGTGCGAAGATGAGTGTGAGGTTGCGGGAACCATCCGCATAATTGATAATGCGACTTGGGTGCCAGAGTTGCTTGATAGAAATACTCGAGAATGGCAGGACCTTGCGAACAAGGTCGAAAGAGAGGTAAGCATTTGTCGTGGTCTTATTTTTTTAGTGGTTTCATTCTGTCGTCTTTCTATTTGCAATTATTTCTACGTACAAATAAGACTTGAGTTTAAATCAGGAATTGTTTTTTAGATGGTGTATTCTCAGATTGCATTTTACAGGTGGAAATGACGATTTGAAATTCGTCGAGGGGTAGTCCACTCAACTTTTGGATCCATCCGAATTACAATCAAAAGATTGCAATTATCTGTCCAACATTCGAGTGGTCACGACTTTATTATTCACCAGATTTCAAAGAATTCACAAACAGTTAGAAGATTTAAATAATTTCAAAGATTTCACAAAGATTTTACAAAGATTTAAATTTTGTTTTAAAATTTACAAAATGTTGCAAACATTTTATAAAAGTTTTAAAAAATTTCAAAAAGATTTAAAAATATTTCACAGAGATTTCCATGATTTCACAAAGACTTAAATATCAAACAATTTCAAAAGACTTCACAAAGATTTTAGAAGGTTGTCAAAAATTTCACAAAAGTTTCTCAAGGATTTCACAAATTTCAAAATACTTCACAAATTAATTTTAAAATATTTCAGAATGATATAAAAAGATTTCGGCCAGATTTAAACGATTACACAAATTTCAAACAATTTCCAAAATCATTCGCGCAAAGATTTTAATCATTTCAAAAAATTTCACAAAGATCTCCCATAAGTTTCTTAAAGATTTAAAAAGATTCTACACAAATTTCAAAGATTTCCAAGGATTTCACAAATGTTTCTTAATGGCATAAGAATAATTTCAAAGATTTCACAAAGATTAAAATGACTTCACAAATATTTCAAAGTTTTCTCAATTTTCCAACGATTTCAGATAATTTCAATAGATTTCTAAGATTTCACGAAATTCAAAATGTTTAAAAGATGTAACAAAATTACACAAAAATTAACAAGATTCCAGAAAAATTTTAATAGATTCCACAGAGATTTTAATCATTTTAATAAGATTTAAAAGATTTCACACAAGTTTCAAACAAAAGCTTTAAAAGATTTCACCAAGAAATGTTACAAAATTTTAATCATTTTAATAAAGATTTAAAAGATTTCACACAAGTTTCAAACAAAAGCTTTAAAAGATTTCACCAAGAAATGTTACAAAAATTTCTAAGATTTCCAAACATTTCACTAGGTTTCACAAAGATTTCAAAGATTTTACAATGTTTTCAACGGAGTTCAGAAGAATTCAAAACATTTAAAAGATTTCAAAGACTTCAAATATTTTACAAAACATTACAGAGATTTAAAAACATTGTATTTTGAAATAAAAATGTATTTTCATATTAAAATACAACAGATTACATAAAATTAAAATAATATGCAAATTGTAATTTTTTGCAAAACTTTGAAATTACTTGTAAATTCTTGAGAAAGAACCCGAATTGTAGTAAAAACTTGTACATAGTTTTTAGTAGAATTATTTTTGTACTTTTCTATTGTATGTAATAAGATTTCACGAAGATTTCAAGGATTTCAAACAATTTCAAAGATTTCACGGATTTGAAAGATTAAACAAAGATTGGAATGACTTCACCTAGATTTCATAGATTTCACAAAGATTTCAGAGTATATCTAGCTTCGAATTTCTCTATAGGAATGGTTGCATGTTTAAATTTTGTAACAAATTTAAATTTTCACATCGTAAATTGAACAGTGTAAAACTGTAACCTTTCAGAAATAAGAAATGGATAATTAAAATCATTTTAAATTGAATAATTAAAAAAACTAAATTTTATAAGCCAGTTATACTTAAAAATATTCAAAATTGAAAGCGTTGAAAGCCTTTTAAAAAGTACATTACGAAAATCTGTTAGAGATCAGATAAAAACATATTTTAAATTTTCCCATTCATCACAGATGTCGCGTTGATCAATATCATATCTTACTTCTACGCACTTCTCATTACTCTCAAGCCTGTTGCTTGTGTACCTTTCCTTAAAATAAACGTGTTAATCTCGGAATACTTTTTTTCTCCTCGCACTCATTTTTACCAACAAAATCATTAGTTAAAGATCAGACAAGTGGTATCCAGAAGGCTTAAAAATTAAAGTTTAAAAATTGGGCTATTTAAATGAAAATATTTATAATTGAGCCGTCAGCAATCTAAAATATTTAAATTTGCATGATTTAAAATTGTATCCTTACTAAAATGAAGAATTTTATACTCTTAATTGTTTGTAAATTAAGATGAACTAATTTCAGAATGAGAAGCTGTACAACTAGAAACATTATTTCAAACTTGGAAGATTCAAATTTAAACAATTTCGGATTAAAATCTTTGGAAAATCAATCAATTCGTTTAACATGGAAGTGTTTCTAATGTTTGAAGCGTTTGAAATTGAATTTTTGTTTACTTCAATCAAAATCAGCGTTATAAATTACTTAAATTTTTTAGTTAAGGGCATGCGACACAGCGAAATACCTATATTACCGACTCACTTTTTCAGTTCACTGAATATTTTTTTGGACC